>JAJOOO010005576.1:0-76381 GCA_029582685.1 Solanum piurae | reverse complement strand
GTGTATCATGCTTGAGTTTGACTCATCTATGGTATCTATGTATCATTCCTTTTCTTTGTCTCTCTTGCTCCCTTAGTCTTTATTTCCCCCTTGATTATGCTTATCGCGTATGGTCATTTTATTTGCTTCCGCGACCAAGGATGTGTAATGATACGCTATGAGGCTTGTTTGAGGTTCCTTCGGGTTCCTCATTCGCCGGTCACGTCTAGGCCTTAGGCTTGGGTCGTGACACTATTACTTCTGATATGGGTTGTAGTGTTAATGGTTATGATTATTTCACTATAACTGGCCATTGGATTGATGAAAATTAGAATATGCAAAAAAGAATTTTAGGTTATAAATGTTGTGAAATACATAAAATTGATAGTTACATAGCTCAAACTAATATAGATGGTTTAGAATTTTATGGAATTTATAATAAAGTAATTAGTGTCACCTTAGATAATGCTTCTAATAATACATTTGTTGTTGATATACTAATATCGGTACTTTGCTCTATTTATTTGATGATTTTCATATTAGGTGTGTTGCACACATGTATAATTTGACTGTAAGAAATGGTATATCAATGTATAATAATGATTGTATAAAATATGAAACTGCATGTCATTTTATTTTTAAATGGCAAGTAAAGGCTAGACGTAAAGAATTTGAAAACTGTTGTCGTGAATTTAATCTTCCTCCTTAAAGAATTCCAAAATTAGTGTCTACTAGATTGAATTCTTTATATGAAATGCTTAAAGTTGCTTATGAATTTAAAAAACATTTACAAGTGGTTTGGATTGCTCATAATTCAAATATGGAATATAGATTTACTGACAATGTTGGGATGACGTAAAGGATCTTATAGATTTTTTAAAAGATTTTTATTTAGCTACAAAACAAAATTTTGTACTTTATGATCCAACTATTTGTTCAATTTTACCAAATATTTGTACTATTTTTGATTAATTTTTAAAATTAAAAAATAATCCAAGGTTTCAAGAGTCCGTTAAGTCAATGATTGAAAAATTTAGAAAATATATTTTTTCGATTCCTCAAATTTATTTAACTGCTTGTTTGTTAAACCCAACTTACAAAGCAATAGGTGCATCATGAATGGTTGAAAAATATATTTAAATTTAGATATTCAAGATTACGAATGTCACGGCCCGATTTCTCAAGTCATGATGGCACCTACTACACCCCACCAGTAGGTAAGCCTAACATGTAGCCCGGAGCCATAAGCAAAAGACTACCAAGTGGAAGCCAACAACAAGAAGTAAGAGCTTTGAACAAAGCAGAGAAAGGGAAATCAACAAACCTACATGAACCATCCCAAGACCTGGCATTAGTTAGTAGTTGAGCATCTAATCCGAAATAGGAGTACAAGACTTTCACAATTACAAGACAAGTACATGTTGTCTTTGAATACAAAATAAAGACTAAGCCTAGCCAAAACAGATGGAAACCAGTAGCTCCAAAGGCTAGGAGCTCACCTAATCTCTAAAATCCCAAGCTGCTCCGCACGACTCCAAATCGACGGCGATAACTCAACTGTAATTTGCAGGGGGCAAAAGTGTAGTATGAGTACCAAAAAATGTACTCAGCAGGCGACGGTCGACTGAGCTCAAAGATAGCACAAGCATAAACAACAAGTAATAAGGAAAGCATAGCACAACTAACTAAAGAGGAGATACTAAAGTAGCCAAGAAATAAAGAATATAAATAGAAAACAAGGGGTAAGAAGTCAGATTAAGCACACACCTGGATCGCAAGCCAACAATCTAATTGCAAGCAACTAAGATACCAAGTCGACTACCCAGTGTCAGGAGGACCCACAACCATAATTTTAAAGTCAAAACCTACCAGGTAACAATACAAAAATAGCAATGAACATAATATAGTCAAACAATAACCCAACCAGACCTCCGTAATCTTGGAAGGTACAAACTTCAAACATAACCCAACCGGGCCCCGTAAACCAGAGGGTACAAACAACAAATAAGTATACTGGTGATAGGTAATGCATAGGAATGCAGGGTGAGTAGCAGAACCATCTGAAACCATAATCATAGGAATCTAGTCAACTCTCACCCCAGCTAGCAAGAGTGACAAACCAATCCAGGCAGCCCAGCCACACAGTCAACTCCTAGGGGCGTAATATATCAAACTAGCAACAGTGACTCGAGGGTGTGTCAACTCCGAAGAGGATCTCAAGTATCAAGGCCGCCCAGCCAGCCAGTTCACTCCCAAGGGTGTAAGCCGCCCAACTACCAAGAGTGACCGAGGGGCGTAATTAAAACCAAAATCATGCAAGAAAATGCTTTGATGCGCTGGTAGTCAAGTAATAACTAAGCACAACCCAGATGTCTCTAATATCTCAAGTTTAGTAGGTCAATTGATCTAGGTGGTACGACTCCCATTAAAATTAGTTTACAATAAAAATTGAGTAAAATAGTGTCTCCTCAGAACGATAAATATGTCAATGCATGGGTCGGGATCGTACCATAAAATCTGTGAGAATGAGCAAACAATGCAATGCATGCCACACCAGCATTCAAACAAGGCACTCCAAATCAAATAATTATATAGCCACTAAGACCACACTACCAAAGTAGAGAGTACTAACCTGGGATCGAACTAGTCCTCACACACGGCCTCAGGCCCAACAATATAATCATAAAGTCAATAAGAATACAACATGTCCACCATTAATCAACAACCAAATGGATTAAGAAGAGATTTCAAATCAATAAAGGGGGAGAAAACTCAAGGGATCATACCCTACCCCAATCACACCGCTCAAGTCCCAGACTGAAAACAACTAGAACCAACCCACGGCTACGATGAGCAATCAAGGTCACAAGCATCAACGTAAGAAGAACCCCCAAAAATATGCCCAACAGGGAGCAAATCATGACTACGAGGCAATACAACAAAACCTAAAGCATCTAATGTCAAGTCTAGTCTAATGCCACCACGAATCAATCCTAGCAAGGATAAGAAAGATTATCTACTCCAAATGTGAAGCCACAGTCTAAACTATGGATCCCAACACCCACAATAAGTCCAAAGCTCCTACGAAATCAAGAAATGATGGAACAACAAGAGAAAAGCTAAATACCCGGCAAATACCATCCAAAATTACATGAAATCTTTACTAGAATCTAAGAAGCTCAATCAAGAAATTAGATTGAAGCCTACCTCAAAGTCAAACACGAACACTTCAAATCTATCACACACGCACTATCCGCATATGAAACACTTTTGGACATTGCCAAACTATCAAATTATCAATCACAGTGTCATTACGGATGTTTTGACACAAATATCGCAATAATTGGAAATGGACCCAAAATTGAGTCAAAACGAGAATGTGGGACCCGCGCTGGAAATCCCAAAATTGACTCCTTCAAAAGGTCCTAAACTATGCCTAAAACTTTTGTCCCATAATTGAACACAATCCGATGCCCGAAAACAACCACAACAAAAACAATAAAATTAACAAGAAAACCAAGTAAAGGCAGCAACTTCAAGCTCAATTTCACCTCAAACAAAGGTTCCTCAACAGCTTCTAATCACAAACCCAATTAACCACACTCCCAACGATCACACAGGACTTCGAATCACTCAAATCGGAGCTCGTATGAGGGAGAAGTCACCTCTTGAAAATGAGGGCTGAAAGCTGAAATTTCTGGATATAAAACTTAAAATTGGTCGCTAAAACTCTGCACCAGATATCAGCACTTTAGCTGGCACACTCCAACTCTGAATTCTCCGACGGGGTGTTGGTATTCATTCGGAACACTGTGCGCGCCAACAAAATATGCTACCCCATTGAATTTGGTATTTCAAACTCAACGGAACCATCAAAACTCTAATCCGATGTCGTTTTCATGAAAAGTGGGTCCCAAACCCAAGTTCTATTTTAAGCTAAAAACCACAAGAAGGCTCAAAATGAGACCGAAAGCCTAGGAAACCACACAAATGGTCGTCCTAGACAAAACTCGACATTCTAGAGCTGACCACGCTGATGAAATTTTCATCTGAGCACGTTTACCAAGAATATTGACTAAAGTCAACCCTTGGCTTAACCTTCAAAGTTAAAATACCTAATGACACAAACTCACACCAGAAGTCTAGGGGACGGTACCAACCATGCTTATAGCCTAAAATGACCCTTCCAAAGCTGATGAAACCATCATAATTGCATTCTGGGGCCGTCTTCCTGAATTAATGACTGAAGTCAATCGTTCAAGTTCAAAGGCTCCAAAATATGGAAATTTGCACAAAATCCAAACGAACGACTCGAAGACCGAACTGTTAGTACCAGTAATTCCTAAATGACTTTTGGTCACTAAAGGAAAGCTCTAAATGGTGAAACTATCAAAAACCTAGAGGGTCATTACAACAAATTACCTAGTTTGACAACAGTTGAAGATTGTATACAATTGAAGCTAGAAAATTGTATGACTTGTATAATTCTAGTAAAATAAATGAAGTAGTACGTAATGAATAAACTTATAGGTGTAGATATGAAGATAATATTGATGATATGCTAGAAATTATCTTGGACTTACTTCTAATTAAAATAATGATTTTAATGAATATCTTAATCAGGAGATGGAAATTATTAAGGATGCACAAGGTTGTAATGACCTTTAGGTCATTTCTATGTTTATATCTCCTGTTTGTCGTTTAGATTTTTCCTCTAGCGACCCCAAGTCATTTATGACTTGCTGGGACTGACAGTTTGGTCACCTGGTCGTTCGTGTGGTTTTTATGCGAGTTTTAGTGTTTTGGGAGATTTTGAACCTTGAACGGTCATTGTTTATCAGAAGTTTAGCAAGATGACCTCAGAATCCATATCTGACAATTTCATCAGCTCCAGAAAGGTCATTTTAGGCTAGTTGCATGGTTGGCATGACTCCTAAGGTTTTCAGTGTGAGTCGGTGCGACTAGGCATTTTAACTATAAAGTTTAAGCCTAAGTTTGTCTTTAGTCAACATTCTGAGTAAACGCACTCGGATGAGAATTCCATCAGTGTTGTTAGCTTTGAAATGTCGAGTTTGGTCTAGATTGACACTTCATTCGTGTCCCGAGGCTTTTGAGCTAATTCTGATCCCCTTGGTGGATTTTGACTTAAAATGACGGTTGGGTATGGGACCCACTTTTTTCAAGATGACCTCATATGGAAATTTCGACTGCGCCATTGAGTGAGGTATATCAAATTTGGTATGGTTTTGATATCTTGTTTGCATGCACGGGGCTCCCGACGAGTTCGGAACACTCCATCGAAGTGTTTAAGTTTCCAAAAAAAAATGTTGAAATCTAGTGCATATATAACAGAAATATTAGCTCATTTTGGAAACTTCAAAACCCCATATATCTCTCATTTCTTGGCCAAAGGAGGTGATTCAAAGTGCGGAAGCTTTGTTTTGATGGTGGCTTCGCTGTAGAGTTATCGTAAGTTATTGGGTGTGCGTCGTTCGAGATGAAATCGCGATAAACCATATTGTTATAGCCCTTTTCGAGTTCTTAAGTTTGGCTATATTGATTTGGTGATATCTTGCTCATTTCATCTCAGTTTTGGGTGATTCAAAGTCCCACGTGTTGGGAATTATTGAGGCTACGTTGTGGAGTGTTCAAGGAGTGCTGGGCATCCTTTGATTTTGGTAAATTTTGAGTTTTACCTACTGTGTTTTTTTAAAAATTGATTAAAGTGTGATTTTTTTCCATGTTGGACTTTTGCTGCGTTTTGAGCCCCGAATTATATTTCATTTTGGAACACAAGTTTGGGGTACTGTGTTGGGTTTTTCGACGAAGTCAAATTTGGAAAGTCTGGTGTGCATCTCACGATTCCCATTTTGACTCCAAAATTGACCCGTCTTCGTTTGTTGTGATTTTGGTGTATAAACAAGTGTAATAACATTGTGATCTTATATTTGATAGTGTGGCAGCGTTCACAGGCCGTTCGGAAAGTAAAAGCTCTGGCGAAGTTATTTGGAGCGTGCGGTCGGCCTTAAGGTAGGGTATGACTTCCTTTCAATCTAGATTGAGCCCGAATGTGTGAGCTCAGGTTGATTAGTGTGAATTAGGGGCGGGAACGCAGTATTCTTACCTCTCTTCTTAGATATCATGTTTTAGGTTCGATCGGCATTATTTCGGACATAATACCTTGTTAGTTGGGTGGTTTGGGTTTGTGCATGCTATGTGAATTACTTAAATTTACTTTATTTCTGACGCATGTCGAGCCTTGGCCTAGGATAGACCAGTGCTCTAGTAGGAACCTCAAACTTTGTTGCTTTGATTTGTCTTTGACATTGTTTCAGACATACTAGATCTTTGTAGACTGGAATAGCAGACTTGAGTCAAATAGTATGAGCCTTAATTTAGGCAAATTCTTTGCTTATTAGATCGTTTATCCCCTCTCTCCCTATTTCTACAATTTTGAGGTGTTACTGGAGGTTTATGTTATTGCGACGATTGGAGATTGAGTTGTACTAGGTTGGGAGCCTTCTGTTGATATCTTTGGGTGGGCGGCGTCCATGGTGACTTGACTTGGCATGGTATTCTCCTTGAAATTGACACACCTTTGGCACTCTTGTTAGTCAGGTTATGAGTTGGTTGGTTGCAGTGCTTATTTACGGTTTGAGGTTGTTATTGTGAGATTGCATAGGGTCTTGTGAGAAGTCCGTGAGTAATCTTAAGTGTTTAGATTCAAAAGAATACACTCTTATTCATATGAATCATGCCTTCGAGCTAAAAGGGAGATGTACTCCCAGGCTATCTTCTCTAAACCTTGTTTCAGGTGAGAACTTTCAGAGAAGAGTATGTTTTAGAATGCTTGGATAGTATTTTTTACCCAAAAGATAGAATAAGTTGCGATGTTATAAGTCAGTAGTAGTAGAAGTGCCCAGAGTTAGAAATATGCATTTAGAAGTGTGGTAACCTCAGAAATGGAGTTAATTAATGAGTAGAGTATGTAAGTTGTAGCCATGTACCTAGTAAGTCATTAATGATGAGTTTTTTCCCTTATGGGTAGACTAAGAAGTGATGAGTTTGTGTAGATTTCATGATAGAAGGTAGAGTAAGAGTTACTAGTATGGATGAGTTAGAGTATACTTTAACCAGAAGGGAGTTTATGTCAATGTAACATTGTGTTAGTGAAGGCCAAGTATAGGTGTTGAATAAGAGAGTGGAGTATTCATGAGGTGATAGATCTAAGCTAGGCTTATGATTTTTAAGGAAGATCTCATGATATTCAGAGGGTTATAGAACTAATTAGGCAATGATGTATAGTGAATGGGTAAATAGTAATTAAATTGTGAAAGGGAATGTGACGGTAAACGGTAAGTATGTAGACTGAGAGATAAAGATTGCCTACTTGTCATGAGGTCTTAGTGGGCGAGTGTTTCTTAATTTTATCTAGTATTCATAAGTTAGTAGAGTATGTGAGAAAATAGAACTAGACACTAAGCTTGAATTTGAGATGAGTGTTGTGATCAAAAGGATGACAACATGAGGGTAATGATATTAGTTTTGAGATTTGATCCGATTGATTTGATATAGAGTAGGTGAGGAATTAAGGTGTTAGTGGCAATGAATGTGAATGGTTAAGTGTGGTGTTATTGACCTTAGATGAGAGAAATGAAGTATGACTAAGTCATTAGATTAGCAAGAGAATTAAGGGGTGTACCAGAGATAGTATGTAGTAAGAAAAAGGTTTTCATTAAGTTTATGATGATTTTTCAAGTGTGCCTATATAGTGTATTTGAGTTGTCAAAACTGAATAGGCTGATGTAAGCATTATTTTTTTCCCTTAAGAGATAGATTAAGCGACTTGATAAGTCAATGCGGGTAATATTTACAGAAAGTATTTTATAGATATCGAAAGAAGTTATGAGAAGCATCTGAGAAAGAAGACATAGAGGGAATCTTAGTGCATGTGCATGGAGATTTCAGTAGCCATCATATAAACCTTTCCCGAGTATTAGAGTAAAGCGAATGTAGACAAGTTTAGAAATGATGGAATAGATCCATAGCTTTAAAGTGTTAGCTTTAGACCTAAGGGGGAGATGCTAAGATGAGGAACTAAGTCAAGTGTTGAGAATTCGATAGTGATGTGTTCAGAAAGACTTATAGTGTTATATCAATTCATTCATACTCTAGCGTACTCCTCAAAGTTCAGTTATTACAACATCTTGTTGATATTCCTAATATCATAATTGTGTCTATGACCTATGCTCATACACTTCAGAGAGATTCACATCTATGCTCGGTTTCTAGAATGAGGAGCAAAGACTTTAGCCCATTGATCTCAATCTTATCCATAAAGTTATGGATATCAGCCTCATGATATGAACCTATTCATATAAGCACTCATGTCTCATAGTATGCTCAGTGTCACAAATTCATGATTTTATCTTAATGGCTAGCAAAATAATATTATGCCATGCATATTCTTATATCAGAACTCTCGAATGAATCGTGCTTATGATTTCCCCCTAAAACTCTTTCAGTGATCCTTTTAGTTTTGAGAGTGGTGTTGTTGATAGTAGTTATGTGATAGAGAAGAAGATTTCTACTTCTTAATGTGATAGTGATGTGTGTTTATTCCATATAAGGTTATAAATGTGGAGGAAGAAGGAGATAAGGTTTTACGATGAGTAATAAGTCAGTTCCTGGTAGTAATGCATGAAATTTCAATTGGTAGAAGTGACGAGAGAATGAGGAATTCTTGTAAGGATTGGTTAGTATGAGTCCATGGAGTGGTTATAGTAGTAGGCTTAAATGTTGTATCGTTAACATGTGGATAAATGCATGATGCATTAGGTGCTTCTTGATATGGGCTCAAGGTTGGTTGAAGGCAGCTTATAAGGAGAAGTATTCTTGGGATGAGAGAACCTTAATCTTTTGGTTTAGATAAGTAAAGCCATCTCATGTTTATCACCTTGTGAATTAGAGATTAGACTTGAACATAGTAAGAGCTAGTGATTTGACTTAGACAGTTCCAAACTCTTAGTAGGAACCAGTTCCACCTATGTTAGTAGGCAAGTTCAGAAGTCAGAAAGATAGTAAGAGTAACCCCTTTCCATTCTCAGCCCAGCCATTATTCGAGGACGAATGATCCCAAGGGGGGATATTGTAATATTCCAAAAATTTATAAGATAAGACTCGACCAGTTCTTCGTTTGTGAATAAGATTGTACCGAGAGATTCCAAATTTTCTTTTTGGTGTTAAGATCACTAGATGTAACACCTCGGTTTTCAAAAAAAGAAACTAAAGAGCAATTCGTTCAAGTCACCCATTAGTTTTTTAGTTTTGGATCAACTTCAAACAACCATATCTTTCAGCACATAAAGAGTTAGGTGACCCATGACCCAACAAATCGAAGGTATTTGACTTTTCTTTCCAACGCCACCAAGTTTGCTAAATTTTGAGCTCCGAGTAAAAAGTTATGGTTGTTTGAGTGAAGCATCTCCATTTAAGGCATTCCATTCATTTTAGGAAAGGGTATTTTGGTCTCTCTCTTTTTCCCACTAGGCTTAGCACGTTTTTCTTGACTCAATTAAGGGTCTAATCAAATTCTAAATCACCTATTCATGTTCCTAAGCACTTAGGGATTTAGAGCGAGGTTTCAAGAGGAGAAAAAAGGCTAAGTTCAAGCGTTCTTCAAGACTTGTGGTTTTCGCCAAGAACATCGTTCTTTCCAGGTATGTGAGGTTTCCCATAGTGATGAACTCGTTCGTCCTCATGCCATACATTTGATTTATCCATGAAATCGTTTATTTAGAAATTCTTGAGTAGTTCTTGATTTTTGTTTCATTCTTTAACAATGGACGTTTTGAGTTTCTTGAGTTGAGTATCTTGAGTATGAGTTATGGTTCTTGATAGGAATTATGTGGAATTTCGATGAATTCGTGTTGGGTTTGTGAATTAAAGAGAGTTAGGAAGAAACCAATCTATTCTAGATGAGTTAGGACCCGAAATTGAGTAGAAAATTCATCGGATTTATGGGGTTTTAGGTGGGGCATTGCGCCCTTAAGGCGCCAGGACCTGGGCACTAAAGTTTTGGGGATGGCGCCCTGCGCCTGCAGTGCTTTCGAATTGTGTCTACGTTCTCTTCTTGATACTAACTCTTAAAGTCTTCATTAACCCTTGAGAGATCCTACATGTCGTAGTCACATATCTTAATTTACATTTCAAATTTTAAAAAAAGTTAAGAGGAAGGTTCAAGAGGTCCTTTTCAGTCATTTTGAGAATTCTTTTGCAATTGATTATAGTTTTGAACTAAGTATTAAGAAAGTGAGTATGAGAATGAGAATGAGAAGAGTTGCATTCATGATTTGAAAAAGAGTATAAGGGAACTAAGTATTCTTAAGCGTAACACTTTTGCATTTAAAAGAGGGAAAGGTTGATTTCTAAATGAGTTTATGAGTTCAGAGGACGGGCAGAGTATTACCTCTTTTAAGAGGATCTTTTGAGTAATTACCTCAAATTGAGAAAGAGTTATGTTTTATACATTTGAACATCATTTATTTATTATTGAGAGTAGTATTGAGCACCGATATGAGGGCGAGTTTAGACAACTCACACTCCTCATAACCATGTCGCCAACATGGGTAAAGGATCGAGTGGTCCCACTTAGTTGAGGTGTTCTATACCCCGACAAGGTATAGGACAGTTTTGGCAGTGCGGGTGAGATGTTGTATCATCACGTAGCTCATAGTAATGGTGGTCGATTAGAGAATCTCCCAAATATAGTTAAAAGTGTATTTTGTTATATCACTTAATATGTTGAGTTTCAAGGGTGAGTAAGTGTTTTTGAAAAGTTTTAAATGATTTCATTCCTTTAATAATTTACATTCAGTTGAGTTTATGTTTTACCTATTGCAGTCTTATCAGTTCAGTTATTCGTTATTCATCTATATTACATACTCATACATTCAATATACTGATGTTATTCGACCTGCATCTTTTAATGATGCAGATACAGGTTCATAGGATCATCAACAGGCATCTCATTGAGATCACTTTGCACTTTAGATAGCTTAGGTGAGCCTCCTTGCATCCTGGGGCACTTCACATTTATTTTCTAATCAATTGTTTTGAGTAGTCGTGGGTCTTCTCTCGACAATCCTCTATATATAGTAGAGGCTTCATAGATATACAGCTTTGAAGATTATTTCAGTTTTAGATGTTTTATTTAAAACTTGTGTTTCATACCCAGTATATTCAGTTCAATTTTCAGATTCAGTAAACTATTTTTAAATGTTTCTGTCAATTTGATGCTTATGTATGCTTGAGTTAGTCTTCCGCTTGTAGTCAGTCAGGATGAGGGTTTGCTTGAGGACCAGCAATGGTTCTTGAGTGTTGGCCACGTCAAGGGGGTAGGCTCGGATCCTGACACTTGTAGAGTTAAAAAAATATCCATGAAAATGGTTATCATATTCAATCAATGGATGAAATAATATTGAATATACCAATAATATCTCTGGCATACATGTGTTATAGAAAAGTTCTATGTTTCATCTTCTGGCTTGTATTAGACAAGAATTAGTGCAATTGAGGCACATTCTATCGTAAATCAGAAGTATACTGATTTCAATACTTTTGTACTTTGGCATGATCGTCTGGGACATCTTGGGTATATAATGATGAGATGAATTATAGAAAATTCAAATGCACATCCATTAAAGGACCTAAAAATTCTTTAAATGGTGAATTTTCTGATACAACTTTTTATTAAGGCAAGTTAATTGTGAGATCATTGCCAACAAAAATTGAAATTGAGTCATCTGTGTTCTTGAAACATATACATGGGGATATTTGTGGACCTATTCACCCACCTAAAGGGTCATTTAGATACTCTATGGTCCTAATAGATGCTTTTTCTAAATGGTCATATGTGTGCCTATTGTCATCTCGTAACTTGGCATTTGTAAAGTTGTTGGCACAAATAATAAGATTAAAGGCACGGTTTTCTGATAATCAGATTAAGTCAATTCTTCTTGATAATGTTGCAGAATTTTCTTTGCAAGCATTTAATGATTATTGTCTACTAATTGGGATAAGAGTTGAACACCCTGTTGCTGATTTTCATATTCAGAATGGCCTCGCTGAGTCATTCATTAAACGTTTGCAGTTAATAGTAAGACCATTACTTATGAAAATTAGGTTGCCCACTTCTATGTGGGGTCATGCAATTTTGCATGCTGCAATAGTTATTCTTCTCAGATCGACAAATTATCATAAGTAATCAAATTGCAACTGGTTATGGGTCAAGAACCTAATATATCCCATCTAAGAATTTTTTAATGTGTTGTACATGTGCCTCTGACACCACCAAAACACACTAAGACTGGACCTCAAAGAAGGTTAAGAATATATGTTGGGTTTGAATTGTCCTCTATTATTCGCTATCTTGAACCATTAACTGGAGACATGTTTACTGCTCGATTTGCAAATTATCGGTTTGATGAGACAGTTTTCCCAAAACTAAGGGGAGAAAATAGTAAAATAAAAAAAAATTGTGGAAAAATTTAGGTTTGGGAAAACTAGGGGAGAAAATAGTGAAATAAAAAAAATTGTGGAAAAATTTATCATTGTCTCATCTTGATCAGTGTTCTTCTATTTGTGAGCAAGAAGTACAAAAGATTATGCACTTGCAGAAAATTACAAATCAAATGCCTAACGCATTTACAGATTTCAAAATGATTACTAATTTACATATTCCGGCTGAGAATGTCCCAATTTGAATTGAAGTCTCTATAGGACCATCCACTAGTGTCATATATAATGAGTCAAAAACACTCATAAAGTGTAGTAGATCATTGGGCTCTAATGATCAAAATCCTAGAAAAAAATTAAGGCCAAGATGATACTACGAAAAAATCTCATATGAAGTTAAGAATTTGAATAATTCTGATATTTATGAAGGAATCAATGATCTTGAGGCTCTTGGAAATAAGGAACTATCCATAAATTCAAGAGATGTTGAAATTAATCAGAATCGATCAGAAATAGTGATTGATTATGTCTTTGCATATATGTTGCAACAAAAATCATGCAAGATAGTGAGGATCTTGAACCTCAATCTGCTGTAGAATTTCGACAAAAAAATGATTGGCCAAAACGGGAAGAAGCAATTCACTCAGAGTTGAATTCACTTGTCAAGCGTGAAGTTTTTGGACCTATAGTTCAAACACCTAATGGTATTAAACTTGTTGGCTGTAAATATATTTTTGTATGAAAAAGAAATGAGAAAAATGAAACACAGAGGTATAAAGCACGTATTGTTGTACAAGAATTTTCACAAAGTTTTGATGGCGATTATGAAGAGACATACTCACCCGTTATGGATACAATAACATTGTGTTATCTCATTAATTTCACAGTCCATGATAGAATTGAAATGCATTTGATGGATGTGGTTACAATCTATCTTTATGGATCACTTGATAATGAGATACACATGAAAATTCCCAAAATTTATGATGCCTGAAGCATGTAGTTCAAAATCTCATGATCATTGTATAGTTTGAAGCAATCTAGACGCATGTGGTATAACTATCTTAGTGAGTATTTATTTAAGAAAGGTTATACAAATGATGCAATTTGTCCATGTGTTTTTATAAAGAAAACAACATCAAAACTTGTTGTATTTGCTATTTATGTTGATGACATAAACCTTATTGAAACTCCAATGGAACTTCAAACGGCAATTGATTATTTAAAGAACGAATTTGAGATAAAAGATCTTGGAAGGACAAAATTATGTCTTGATTTGCAAATTGAGCATTTGACAGACCATATTTTTGTTCATCAATATGCCTGCACAGAAAAAGTATTTAAAAGATTTTGTATATATGAAACGCATTCATTAAGTACACCGATGGTTGTTCGTTCACTTGATGTGAATAAAGATCCATTCCGGCCTCAAAAAAAGAACGAGGAAATCCTTGGTTCTGAAGTACCTACTAATGTATCTTGCCTATACTACAAGGCCTGATATAGTCTTTCCTGTTGATTTGTTAGCAAGGTATAGTTTTGCTCCTATTATGAGACATTGAAAAGATATCAAACACATATTGTGATATCTTAAAGGGACAACTGATATGGATTTATTTTATTCTGACAATTGCAGTTCCAATCTTGTTGGTTATGCTGATGCAAGATATTTGTCTGATCTACACAAAGCTCAATCTCAAACATGTTATGTGTTTATATGTGGGGGTGTTGTCATATCTTGGAGATCTACAAAGCAGTCTATCGTAGCCACTTCCTCAAATCATGCGAATAATAGTTATTCGTGAAGCAAGTAGAGAATGTGTGTGGAGGTCCATTATCTATCTCATTCGAGAAAAATGTGGCTTGGAGTGTGATAAAGTACCCACCATTTTATATGAAGATAATGCAACATGCATAGCACAACTAAAGGGAAGATTCATAAAAGGAGATAGAACAAAGCACATTTCGCCAAAGCTTTTCTACACACATGATCTCCAAAAGAATGGTGATATAAATATGTGACAGACTCGTTCAAGTGACAATGTGGCTGACTTATTCACCAAGTCTCTACCAACTGCAATTTTCAAGAAGATGGTGTACAAGCTTGGAATGCGAAGGTTCAATTCTTTGAATAGATGTTCTCATTAGGGGGAATTAATACGCGTTGCACTCATTTTCCCTTATGTGGTTTTGTCCCACTGAGTTTTCCTTGTAAGGTTTTTAATGAGGCAGCCTAGAAGCATATTATTAGATGTGTACTCTTTTCCATCACTAGAGGTTCTCTTTTTTTGAAGTTTTTTTTAGTAAGGTTTTAACGAAGCACATTATCTATTAATTAGACATTCAAATGACAGTGTTATAATTATATTGAATGTTTATCTTTTAGAGAATATCTAGAAACCCAACTTTACTTTAGGACCAAGACAATCAAATTTTATAAGTAGCATTTGAAAGTTACAAATGGACGAATTGAACCAAATTTGGATAGTTTAAAACAGGTTAAAGCACTAATTTAACTGCTTGTAACAAATTACTAACATCTTTTCTTCTCTGGGTTTATCTTACGTGCGATACTGTATGATTTTTCCCACAAACATATCACGTCGGCAAAACATATTTTTTAATAATAAGTGAGATTAGTAATCTGAAAATAAATTACAGATTTTACTTCAGGTAGAATATGCTAAAACTAAAAGGAGGAAAAAAACTATATAAAATTAATGTGTGATAAAAGCTTGTCAATCAGATCAATTATCACGGATGCGGCTTACTATGTATTGTTACCTGTAATTGACTTGTACGTTATTTTATAATATAAAATTCAAGATAATTGGAATTAAATTGCTGAAAAAGAAGTTGGATTAGCTTGAACATGCACCCTCAAAATTGCAGAGAGGCAGAGCCGCAGCGCTAGTATACCACTTATGGGTTCGGCTGAACCTAATAAGGTCAAAATTCTATATTTATCTCGAGATCTCTGTTAAATATATACAAATTATTGATTTAGAACCGATAATTTAAATAGACTAAAATTTTGAACCCATTAACTTCGAATCAGCAATAAAAAATAGAGAGACGGAATGAAGAATCAATGAGGTTACCAATTTCAACCAAAGTTGTTACATCATGCGGTTAAAATCTGGGACAACAAGCAACGTTAACAATCAAGTTTTCCATAATCTAGTTCCAAATTCAATAAACTACATTATTAGGACTCAATTTATGCCACCCTCTAACGATTTGGACGAAACAAACAATCTTAAGGAAATGTCACGTCCCTATCAATTTTAGCAAGAAAATTTTCTACCATGGCACTTGGTATACTTCTGAATTCAAATATTGCAGAGTATGCAGCTGAGATCCATGTTGTACGATGGACCAATAGAGACCTGATTCGATCTTTCTTCCAACAATAATGTCTAAAAAAAGGGTTATTCAATGGCTTAAATTATGCCACTTCCAACACATGAAAAAAGGGGTCAACTTTGACCACAACAAAACATTTGTATGTCTCCAGGGATAAAATGAGGATAAAATTGGGGTTTTATAGTCATACCCGTTGAACTTTATCTTCATCCACTCGTCTAACAAAAGGTAGCTTGTGCAATGGAACTTAGTGATTGTACAACATCAACTGTGTGGGTATCCATCATCGTATATGACGACATCTTAATCTTTATGCAAGGAAAAAATAGTTATGTTAACCGAGCTAACATGGTACTGAGTAACACTTATTACTACTCCTAACTAATTTTTCATTAGACGAGGAGTTTAAATCCTGTGATATAATTTTCTCGTCAGTCTAGTGTTCCCATTTTCTATTCATCAGCGTCTCGCCTGTTTGCTAAAACTTCTATCAAGATTCAATTATCAAGAACCTGCCCCTAAAAGGGACAAAACAAATACACTTATTAACTAGGAAGAAATAGAGGAATTCCTTCATTTACCTTTTGTACCTAGAAATCTAGAAGGCATTTAAGATAGTCTTCATGAGACCTTGAGTAACTCGTGGAATGCCTCTTGGGGTATATCGACGGATCCCACTCGCTTCATTCGCTTCTTCCCTTCTTTCTGTTTCTCCAACAACTTCCTCTTTCTTGTAACATCACCACCATAACACTTTGCCAGAACATTTTTTCTCATAGCAGAAAGCCTGAAACAAGATATATAAATCAAACAGCACTACAACCGTTTATCTATGAAACTTTAACCCCAAAAAATTTTAATACTCTAAAAAAGTATACATCGCATATAGAAGAAACAACATCGGGTGAACCACCCCATTTCTCCTCCTGCAAAATACAAAACCGGACAAGGGAAGGGAGCAAAAGCATGAACATGTATTCTAAAATTTCCCTGTTCCTAAAAACTTTTTTTTCCCCTATTATACTTAAAAAGGTTGTTGTCTACTATCAAAAAAGTGTTGCTTGCAGACCCTGAAAGAGAAGAAAAAGTTGAGACTGGGAACAAGGTGGAATAAGATTGCCAGTTATATCCCTAATCTAGTAAGCAATCAGCCAAAAACAGCTGTTCAACAGCATGTTTTTACATCAATGGTGGCCACTCGTTATAAATAATCACCACTGTTTTGTATAACAACAGAAATGTTATAGAAAAAAGCTGAAACAGTGAGTATAATGTAATAGTCTGCCAGATGTATGATATCGATGGAGAAATTAAACTTACGTCTCCCGGGCGATGACCTTAGATCCAATGGCAGCTTGTATAATAATTTCAAACATCTGCCTGCTCAACTATCTGTATTAGAACTGGAAGTAGCAATAAAACAAAATGAAACAGATAACAGGGTGAATAAGTCAACCTGTCTATAAACTTTTTAAGCTTCTCCACAAGTTCGCGGCCAACACGTGGAGCTTTTGATTTGTGGACAATGGTTGCCATAGCATCAACTGGTTGGCCATTAAGGAGAATATCCAGCTTCACCAAATCCGAAGCCTGATATCTATCCCCAAAAAAAATAAAAAAATAAAAAAGAGGATGAAAGGAAAAGAGGAAGCAGCAAAATTGGATCAGAAGCACTTGCAACTAGAAAAAATTGTTGTGGAAAACTTTTATGCTGAATGAATTAAACTTTTATGTGCGGAAAGATGCTCAGGTGAGTCCTTCATATTTATATATTTGATGGATAAATTTCTGTGTTGTGTTTGTATGTTCCTGAGAGAAACAGCACAAGAAGAGGAGAGGAGCGAACTTACTCTGAATCCTCATAATCAAACGAAGCATATCCTGATGTTATACTTTTCAATTCATTGTAGAAGTCCACAACAATTTCCCTCAGAGGCATGCGATACTTCATGAAAGCTCGCTGGCTGCACAAGATGGGAAAACTTGTATATCATCAATCTTGAAGTTAATAAGAACTTGAGAAAAGATGAAAAGAAATTCCACATGAAAGTCAAAAAAAAAAAAAAAAACAGTTTCACATCAAGCATGCCTTGCTATATAAAGTGTCTTTCCAGAAGATATTTGGCAAGATATTAAAGGCTGTAATCACCCAGTAGTTTCACTTAAAAATAAATGATTGAAAAGAAAAGAATAAAGTTAAAAACAAAAAGAAAATGTAATAGCTTTCATGTCACTCTGTGTGCCACATACTTGGTACAGCTTTCATGAGCAGACATCTAATCAGCATAAGAAGAAACAGTTACCTATCAATGAATGAGTACTCCAATTGCTCCCCGCGACGCTCAGCGCATAAAGTGATAACAGACCCCACATACCTAAAAGCAGAAGTATGATGTGAGTAAAAATACACTTCCTTAACACCAAACAACCCCAAGCAGAGAGATCAAGAAATTGCCACAGATTGCTGAGGAAAATAACAAAAAATGTTAAGTTCATGGGAGCTTACTCACTAGGGATTATAATAGTAGCTAACACGGTAGGTTCCCAGCAGGCAATGAGTCGATTTTTGGGGTTTGAAGGCAAAGCAGCGGGATTCTGAACCTGTAATTTGCTACAAGGATAGAACCGAAAAAAGGAGGAAACATAAGAAGATTGGTAAGGTTGGTAAAGAGCGTTTAAAAAGGTAAAAGCAGGCAGGTAACCAACCATACCTTCCATCTGAGTACTCAAAAATATATGGCACTGTAGGAACAGTGGAAATGACATGTGCTCCATGTTCCTGTCAGCCATTACACTAAATAATCAACTTCTGAAGTAAAATACAGTTCTATCTTTCAATTGTTCCAAACAGAAAAAGAAACCATAAGAGGAAGGAATCAAGACTTATTTCTTCTTCCTTTTTTATCTTTTTGTACAAGTGTGTGCACGTGCACGAGAGAGAGAGAGGTTCCAACAAGAGAGACCAGCATCTGGAGAAGTAATTGCTTATGCAAGAGATAGGTTGTCTTCCTTGTTTGATATTCATCAATCCAGGTTTTAACTGAGGCAATACATTTAAAATGACTTTATGAACATGCCTGCTCAAGTCGCTGATGAAAAACATCCATGTGAAGTAAGCCCAAGAAACCACATCTGTTAGAAGGGGTTAAGAGACTAAATTAGGAACAATAAATGAAGTTAAAATATATGTCAAGAATTACGATTTATCCATACCTGAAACCCAGACCTAGAGCTGTGCTGCTTTCTTTAGTTACAGAGACACTGGCATCATTACACGTCAGTCTCTCTATGGCATGGTTAAGTGCCTCAAAATCAGATCCATCAGCTGGATATAGGCCAGAAAAGACCATATGTTTTGCTGGCTTGAAACCTTCATGTATCACCAAGGAAAATATTGTGATGAGACAAGCTCTGCTAACAAGAATAGAAAAACACACAAACCATCTCATAATGAAATCTTTTAGAGGCCATGATGACATTGTGCATAGCTAAACCTTTCAGGGTATGAAGCTAAAACTGTTGATAGGATGTATTGTCCAATCATAAGCTTTAACATAATGCATCTTTTGCTTTTGTTTAAGGAACATCAACCAAAATCTCTTGTGAGTCATTTACTCTAGCCCATTTGGAAGATCCACCAAAAGCTTCCTTCTCACAATTATTTTTGGGCATGCAGGGGGAGGTCGGTAGGGGAAAGGAACTCGAGACATCATAAATAACATGGACATCTTGACTATGAAAGTTATGTTCTCCACAGCCCACAAATAAGCAAGTTGCTGTGCTTTTCTAAATATTCCAATTTTCCTCTAAAATCTATGGCATAGACATAGCAAAGATACCTGGAAGGGGCTGTATAACTGTTCGTGTATGATGTAGAGTATCTCCAACACGGGCCTCTTTTGTTGAACGCATTCCGCTGACTATATATCCAACTTGACCTGTTAAAAGGATTCCTGTCACCACAAGTTCTGGGTGCATGATACCAACATCGGAAACTTCATAACTTTGGCCAGTCGCAGCAGAGCAAATCTTGTCACCCTTGTGCAGAGCACCATCAACAATAGCCACATGGCAGATAACTCCTTTGTACTCATCATAATATGAATCCAGCAAAAGCATTCGCAAAGGTGAAGTGCTTTTACCAGGGGGTGGAGGAATTCTCTCTATTGCAGCAGGAAGAACCTGCTCTAGACCTAGACCAGTTTTTGCTGATGTCAATAGTACATCGCTTGGATTAAGGTCAAACATGGATTTGAGCTGTGCTTTTACCCGATCTGGATCAGCAGTGGGTTGATCAATTTTATTTATGACAGGAATTATGGCCAGGTTTGATTCAAACGCGAGGAAAAAATTAGCAACAGTCTGTGCCTGCACACCTTGGGCTGCATCAACAACCAAAAGGGCACCTTGACAAGCTGCCAAAGATCTGGATACTTCATAGCTGAAATCCACATGCCCAGGTGTGTCAATAAGGTTTAACAAAAAATCTGTGTCACTGCCAAGGAACTTGTGACGATGGAACATAGTTGCTGTTTGGGCTTTAACAGTTATTCCCCGTTCCCTCTCTACCTAAGACAAAGTACAGATTTTTCACATAAATATACCAAACAGTATCAGGAGTTAATTGCATATATATGAATAAAGAGCACAAGTAATTAGTTCTCTAATAATGACAAATGACAAACAGTACAGATTTTGTTAGCTGCTCAGTTCAAGTGGGGTTTTGAGGGTGTGTATAGTCCTGCCAGGGAGAGGTCTAAAGCGATTTTTTGCGATTAGATGGCGGTGGCTTTGGGGGATTGGAATATTCTGTGGGTGTTAGGTGGAGACTATAATACTATTAGATTCCTGGAAGAAAGAGTGGGCTGTCAGGTGGTGTTCAGGGAAATGGAGTTAAAGTATATTGATTATCATTTTCTTATTGATCTTCCTTAGATAGGTGCTAGTTTCACTTGGACCAGGTCAGAAGGTTCTACATCTTAGATCAAGAGTTGACAGGTTCTTGGTGTCTACCACTAGGGAGGAGTTGACTCCAAATGTGATACAGACGCCCTCCCAAATTGACATTGCATCACCTACCCATCATGTTGGAGGGTGGAAGAGGCACAAGCATAAGAGCATCTTTCAGATTTGAGAACATGTGGTTGCATGTGGTTGCATGTGGTGGACTTTGGTCACAGAGTGAACGATTGGTGGAATAGCTATGAAGTGGTTGGAAGTTGGAACTCCCTCTTTCAGACTTACAAAAAAGTTAAAAGTCACAAAAAAATTAGGGTGTGGAATAAGTGTTTTGGAAGGGTAAAGGTCAAAATTAAGGAAATTGTAAATGAAGTTTGGGAGTTAGAGAGGGTGGGAGAAGGGGTGAAGTTGGCGGAGAGGCAGAGGTTAGAAGTTTTGAAGAGGGAGCTAGCTTCTGTAGCAATAGCCCAAGAAACTAGTTCGAGACACAGATCAAAGCGTTGTGGTCAGAAGAAGGGAACTGGTTAATCTTCTCAACAATTAATGAACCACTACAACAACTATGTCTCAGTCGCAAACAAGTTTGGATAAGCTCATATCATATCATCATCATAATAAATAAAATACTGTATAACTGAAAATGCGGTAATATATGTGTATATATATATATAACAATAACAATAATAAAAGTTTCATACAAGTCTAAAACCTATCATTTATAGTTCGGTGTTTAAGTCAGTTTACGCATGCACCAAAGGCCTCACATATGGATGCAGCCCTCAGACTGGTCAGGTATTTGAAGACAGCACCAGGTCTGGGAATTTTAATGTCATCTACCGGTGGAAATAATTTGAAGGTGTTTTGTGTTGCTGATTGGGGTTCATGTATCAACAGCAGAAGGTCAATCACTCAATCACTGGATACTTAATCAAGTATGGAGATTTACTTGTTTCATGGAAGTCTAAAAAGCAGCTTACAGTTTCTAGAAGCTCAGCTGAGGCTTGGTACAGAGCCATGGCCTCAACTATTTGCAGAAGTTGTTTGGACTGTTGGTTTGTTTCAGGAATTAGGTGTTGCCATTTCATTACCAGTGCCTCTTTATTCAGATAGTAATTCAGCATTACAAATTGCTGCTAACCCTGTGTTTCATGAGAGAACAAAACACATTGACAATGACTGTCACTTCATCAGAGAAAAGATTCAGGATGGCTTACTTGTCACTGCCTACCTCCCATCCTCCGAACAACCTGCAGATGCTCTAACTAAAGCACTTGGCAAAGGCCCTCACACATATCTTATGTCCAAGCTAGGCATGAGGAACATCTTCATAGCTCCTAGCTTGAAGGGAGGTGTAAAGGAACTAAGTGTATACAAGTACCTTGATGTTATTAGCTATAATTGTATTATATTATACACACACTCTGAGTGGGGCAAGTGTGATTAGCTACTTAGTTCCTTTACAAAAACCTATCCTCAACTAGTAGCTATCTCCTATGCGAATCTTTTTCTTCCATTGTGCCATATCTATTGATACCAAGCATTTAGAGGTCCTTTGAGACACTTCCTTCCAAGTGATTTTAGGTCTACCATGTCCCCTCCTTTTAACACCTTCACCTACCACTAAAAGTAAAAGGTTCACCACAAACCAACAAAAGCAAGGCTTTCCTACCTTTTAGCTTTTAAAAAGATACTGATTTTCTTTCCCTAACTTTCATCATTTAAAACCTCTTGAAATTAGATCTGTCATAGTCCACCTCATACCAAACACAATTTCTCTTCTAGTTCCATCCTCGAATAGTTGAACATACAATTAGTTTTTTGTTCATAACCACCATTTCGAACAACAGAAGGATAGTTATCACTTCAGATCAGCATCACTTTCCTAGGTTGTTAACATCTGTCCCAACTATATTCATTATTTAGAAGGGGGAAAAAAACCAGCATGATTAGCACTACTGTGTCACACTTCACCTCTAGTTCTCTCTCATAAAGATGTGATCTGGAATTTCAAATTAGATAACCTCAAAGTAGAAAAAATATGCATAAATCCATGAAGTACATAGCCTCTTCACCGAACTTATCTCCTTCCTTATACCCCTACATATACAACATACACAACCTCTGTCACAGACAAAGGATGAAAGACAAACGCTCCACAATTGTCCGCTCCTAAAGAATACGACAACGAACTCCTATGAGTGTAAACAAATCTAATTCTTTTGTTTGTTTTTTTATAAGGGTGTGAAATTGTCATAAGCCTCATACCAATATAGGACTACCTTCATTCCAAGCCAAATATGTATGTAAAGTTTCACTTTCACCTAAAGCTAATAAGCAAATGCAAATGCATTACAACAGCTAACACACAACTTCCCATATTCGAGCCCGGAAATAATCATATTAGCACAAATGTTACAGAATAAAGGCTTCTGGACCCAGAAAAATGATCAAAGATTACCTCAAAATAGTTTACATGCTCGTCGCTAAACGCTGTCTGATTATGGGAGGCATTTTTATCGGGCAAATGGAAATTTTATAAAAATACACTAAAACTAACAAAGCCAACCAAAAGTTCAAAAAAATTCTGATTCAACCCAAAAGTTTTGATAAAAGTTTCTTTTTTTCTCACTATTAAAAAAATAATGTCGGAGACATAATTAAGTAATAAAAGTATACTCTTTCTAATAGCTTAACTTTTTATATGAAATGGTCACACATTTCTACCCATGAAAAATGAATTTTCACGTGTTTGACCCATAAGAAAGTATTACGCTCGCCCATGCAAGGGTGTGTTGGAGACATAATTAAGTTAACTTCAATAAGTAACCCCTGAATGCCTCGACTTCTAGCTAGAAAGATAAAAAAATTCACAAGGAAGAGTATTCCAGTTTATGTGGCAATATTTCCTTTCTAGTCCCGTTCCAAAAAGAAACTTTTTTCTAAATTTAGTTACAATTTTAACTTAAACTTCTCTTTTTACCTTTTATAACCACACAAATGTTATTGAAAATATTTCAGACGGCATGTTACAAAAATCTTATATTATAGTTATACAAATGTTATGGCATATATGTCGTGTCTTCATTACTTTCATAACCTCCAAATAGCCACATATAGCCCAGGGTGGCCAATTGGACACCCTTAGTCGAGAAATTATATTATGTATATAGAAAACTACATGAAATATATCGATCAAAAATAATTTTCCATACATATATATTTAATCTTGGACACCCTTAACAAAATTTCTGACTTCGTCACTGCCTCCATGTCTATTCAAACTTAACATATACAACATACCCGGTGTAATCCAACAAAAGTGGTGTCTACGAGATTAAAGTGTACACCACCTTAAAGAGCATTTTAACCATTACTTATTATAACATGAAGGAAGCACAAAAAGGGAATTTACCTGCAATTTATCTAAGTACTGAGGCTGACCATGTCCTTTTCTAATGGTTCCAGTAAGTTCCAGAAGTCTGTCAGCTAAGGTTGATTTTCCATGATCAACATGGGCAATAATTGAAAAGTTACGAATGTTATCAGAAGGGTACTGATTCAAATCTATAGTTGATGCTTCTTTATTGTTTTGGCGAGGACGAGAGCAAAATGAAGCATTATGAGTATAAGAAAAATACGATAAAGAGGTTACCAGATGAAAATTGCAAGTATAAATTGCAGATAATTTGGATGTTAGAGCTCTTGAAGCTCTCTTGAAAGTAGTCATTTCCCCACGATTTGTGTTTGAAGAACCACTAAGGTGAGGGTTTTACATTAGGGCTTTGTGTTTCATTTGTTTGATTAGAGACCAATATAAATTGTCAAAATGTCGTGGGGGCGTGAATAAGGTTTGAAATGGACTGATTGACCTTAAAAATAAACCACAAACTACATAAATCACACTAGTTAAAGTATTAATTATTAAGATTTCTAATACTTTCAAATATTATTTTTTCTATCATATTTAGTGCTTAGGATACATGGATCTGAATCCGTGAGATACATATATCGGCCGAACATTTAAAATGAGATACATATTTTATTTGTTTAAATTAATTAGTTGTAACTAATCTCCTTAATTACAGGAGTAATTGAGTATTTTCAAAATAGGTAGATAATTAATTCTGAAAATTTAAATTAACTAAACCCCTCAATATAAGACGAAAATCAAGGAGTGTATCTATGTTTAATTAATTTTATGTATTATTCTTTGAAATAATAAATTCATTAATATTAATAATAAAAGACAAAAACATGTATATCTTGGTCATGTAAGTTGATTAATTTCATTTTATTACTCTAAAAATAATTAATTCATTAATTTGATTTATCTATTATCAATATATAATGTATCCAATAAACTAAACAATTACTTACATGAGTATCATTCACGTACATTCATATGTATTATAAAAGTATCGACTATTAATTTTTTATATTTGTTATTTGTATCTAGTATTAATTTCACGTATCTATTTATATGATCTCATATTATTTCATGTATCTTTTATATATATAATTTGATGTATCAAGTATCATTTTCATACCTTATATCCAAAAACATGTATCTTGGATAAATACAAAAATAGTCAGATACATTGTAATAACATATATGTATATATATATATATATGATAATATATATGATAATATTAAGACACATGATAAAAGACATATACATATGACAGCAGTCGGATACATGGCAGAACAAATTGTGTCAAATACATGTGTAAATCTTCAATAATGCATAAATTTCCAATATATATATTAGATACATACACACATACATTGATAAAGCCTAGATCTGACAGGAGAAGTGACGCGAAGTTTTCTGGTTGAGTATGTAACCAGCACCATCGTCATTGTCGAATTTGATAAATTTGTTGGCTTGAAATCTCTACTTACAACGATATTCATTGTCTCTGTGCGCAAATGACGTATCCCCTTGCAAGAAAAAATGATGGGTACGCGGGGGATTGGTTTGAGAGTGAGAAAATCAAAGGCTAAGAATTTGATGTGACAAGCTGTAGAGCATCCATTTTAATGGAGTGTTTCTTCTCACTGACTACGGATCAAGGGGAGGAGAAAGATGAAGAGTTAGAGTTTTACCCTAACTCATATTTCTTGAGAGAAAGATATTTGTTTTTAATTAAAATGTTGATTTTGGAGTTTAAATGTAAAGATAATTAATCAATCCTAATTTTAAGGGAGGTGAGTATTTGATTGAATTTAAAAAAATATATGGTATAAAATATTAAAAGTGATAATATATGTAATTGTTTGAAAGTAGAGGTAAAAATAGTATATATGGTAGTGATGTATGCCTAGTTAAGTAGTTTATCCAAAAATTAAATTGAGTTAATAAATAAATAGTGGGAAAATTTTCAAATCAGACATATTTAGCATTTAATAAATTCGTTAGTCACATTTTTAATATTTATTTAAAATATCAAAATTTTATTTTGTTATAAGGCTGATTTATATTTTTTTTTCTTTAATTAAATTAACATAATATAACTAAGAAATAACAAATTAGAGAAAAGGACAAGGCTTTTACAAAAAAACAGAAGTACAAGTTGTCTCTAAATACAATATAAAGACTAAGCCTGGTCAAACAGATAGAAAATGGTATCTCTGGACGGCGGGATCTCACCCTTATCTCTGAAACTCCAAAATTCTTCCCACGACTCCAAATCAATGCAGATAACTCAACTACAATCTGCAGGGGTAGAAGTGTAGTATGAGTACCAAAAACGATACTCAGTAGGCAACAACCGATTAAGCTCAAAAGATAACACAAGCATAAACAACAAGTAATAAGGAAAGCAAAACACAAATAACTAAATACCAAAGTAGACAAGCAAACAAATAGAAACAGGGTACAAGGAATAAGAAGTCGAATCTAGAACGTACTTAGAACACAAGCCACAACCTATTTGCAAGTAACTAAGATACCAAGTCGATTACCCAGGGGCAGAAGGACCCACAACCATAATTCTAAAGTCAGGCCTATCAGGGAACAAAGAAAGAAATAACAGAGATAGAAT
Organism: Solanum piurae; assembly: GCA_029582685.1. Classification (NCBI taxonomy): domain Eukaryota; kingdom Viridiplantae; phylum Streptophyta; class Magnoliopsida; order Solanales; family Solanaceae; genus Solanum; species Solanum piurae. The sequence continues at coordinate 49,515 of JAJOOO010005576.1, read as the reverse complement.
CTAGTCAAACAATAACCTAATTGAATCCCCATAAGCCAAGGAAGGTACAACCAACAAGCATAACTCAACCACCCCCCATAAAATCGGAGAGTGCAATCAATAAACAAGTATACTGGTGATAGGCAATGCATATGAATGCACACTGAGCAACAAAACCATCAGTGACCATCTAAAATCATAATTATAGGACTTCAGTCAACTCTCATCCCAGCTAGTAAGAGTGATAAATCAATCCAAGCCGCCCAGCTAGTGAGTCCACTCCTAAGGGAGTAAGTCGCTCGGCTAGCAAGAGTGACCCGATGGCGTGTCGACTCCAAGAGGATCTCATGCAAATCAGGGCCGCCCAGCCAAATAGTAAACTCCCAGCTCAGCTAGCAAGAGTAACCCTGGGGGCGTAAGTAAGAGCAAAAGCATGCAACAAAGGATGTCAACGCGCCGAATAGTCAAGTGAAAACTGAGCACATCCCAGATACCTCTAATATCTCAAGTAGGAAAGGAGCACGCCCTTAAAGCCTCATAATCTCAAAAACTAGAAATCAAGTGATCCAGTTTGTACAATTCCCGTTAAAACCAATTTAGAATAGAGATGAGTAAACTAATGTGTCAACATGAAAGATAAATATGTCAATGCATGTACCAGGATTGTACCACAAATCTGTGAGAATGAACAAACAATGTAATGTATGCCATCACCAGCATCCAAACAAGGCACTCCAATTCAAATAAATACACAACCAACCAAACCACACTATCAAGATGTAGAGTACTATTATGGGATTCAACGGGTCCTCGAACATGGCATCGGGCCCAACAATATGATCATAAGGTAAATAAGGATAAACAGGCCTATCGCTAAACAACAAGCGAAGAGATCAAGAAGAGATTTCAAATCAATAAAAAGGGGAACCAACTCAAGGGACGACACACTACCCCAATCATACAACTCCAGTCCCTGATTGAGCATAACTAGAACCAACCTGCAACTACGATGAGCCACCAAGGTAACAAGTACCAACACAAGGAGAACAATCCAATATACTAGACCTATAGGGAGCAAATTGTAACTATGAGGCGGTAAAACACAATCTAAAGCACCTAAGGTACAACCTAGTCTAAGGCCACCAAACATCAACCCAAACAAGGGTAAACAAGATCATCTACACCACAAGCAAAACTACAAGCCTAACTAAGGATCCCAACACCCACACTAAGCCCAAGGCTCCTACAGAATCAAGAAAAGATGGAATAATAAGGGAAAATCTAAATACCTGACAATTACAATCCAAAAGTACATGAAATCTATACTAGGCATTACCTAAGAAACACACTCAAGAAAGTCGACTGAAGCCTACCTCAAAGCTGACCATGAGCGCTCTGAATCCACCGCACACAAGCTATCCACTCCCAAAATGCCTCCGAACACCACCAAACTATCAAATTATCGATCACGACATCATTACAAACTTTTAAACACAAAATCCGTAATAATTAGAAATGGACCCAAAAATTGGGTCAAAATGATAATGTGGGATCCGCATTATGAATCCCAAAATTGACTTCGTTAAAAGATCTTAAATGACTAACCGAGCTTGTGCCCCAAAACAGAGCTCAATTCTATGCCCAAAATAGTTTGAACAACCACATGCAACAAAATACCCAATTGAAGAAAATAAAAGAGAGTTGGCAGCCCCTTCGGGGAAGAATATACCTCAAGCGGAGAGCCCCCGACACCTCTCGAACACACCAACACGTAGCCATGATCAACAGGACACTCCGACACTTGGAATCACCTCAATAGGCGCTCTAAAGCTCAAGAAAACGCATTTTTGAAGTTGGGAACTTAAGCTGAAATTTTGCTATTTAAATAGCAAAGATTGTGGTCGCTAAAAGCCATTTGTAGTCGCTAAAGGCCTAAATTCTGGTAGCCAAAAGCCTTCACCAAATATTAGCACTTCAGTTGATTTGCTCAAATTCTGAATTCTCCAATGGGGTGCCCGAGATCCGTTTGGAACCTCGTACGCGCAAACAAAATATACTACCCTATCAAATTTGGCATTCTGGATTCAACGGAACCATCAAAACTTCTATTCGAGGTCGTTTCGATGAAAAGTGGGTCCCACACCCAAGTTCCATTTTAAGGTAAAAATCACAAAAAGGCTCAAAATAAGACCGAAAGCCTAGAGAATCGCACAATATGTCGTTCTAGACTAAGCTCGACATTCTGGACCTAACCGCACTATTGAAATTCTCATCCGAGCACATTTATCAAGAATGTTGACCAAAGTCAATCCTTGGCTTAAGCTTCAAAGTTAAAACGCCTAACGACACAAACTCACACCAGAAGTCTCGGGGCCCAACCCAATAATGCCCTAGCTTAAAATGACCCTTCTAAAGCTGATGTTACTGTCAAAATTGCATTCTAAGGTCATCTTCTTGAATTTCTGACTGAAGTCAACCATTCAAGTTTCAAAGGCTCCAAAATATGGAAACTTGCACAAAATCCAAATGAACGACCCGACGATCCCAACAAGTCATATATGATTTGAAATCGCTACAGTAAAGCTCTAAATGTTGAAAAGATCGGAAAATGAAGAAAATGGCCTAGAGGGTCATTACATATATTTCCACTTGTTAAATAATAAATATATTTGTTTTAAACCGCAAAATTGAAGTTGAAGTGTATATTTGCTTAATTACAAATTACACAAACAAATAAAGATTCTTCGGATAACTTACAGAAATTTCATTAGTTTAGGAGCTGATTACTCAGATACGTTAGTTTGTAATATATATATCTTATCCAATTTTGGTGCGTTCAGATACATAAATCTCCAAATACACGAGGTCAAAATTAGGTGTAATTTGTTTTAGATACATAAATGTATCTAAGTGGATTCACATGAATCTAGGATACATAGACAAATCTCCATCTCCTCCATCCCATCTCGCTCGCCACTCTCATATCTCACTTGCGTATATGGTATCCTAGATACATGTGAATCACACCAAATACGTGTATCTAGTGTGATACATATGTATTTGGACACATAGACAAATCTCGCTCGCCTCCCTCCCATTCTCATTCGTCTCTCTTTCTATTTCACTGTATTTAATAGAAAAAATATATAAGTAAGTGTATCTAATATGAAATCTGATATATAATTATTAAATAGTGAAATAAAATATAATTATTTCAAACTATAAAAAAATCATAAATAAATAGTAAAAATATTTGTGTAATTAGCTAGTTTCTCCTTTTATTTATATTTTATTTATATTTCTACTACTTATATATAAGTGTGAATAACCGCACATGTGGCGGTCTGCCTGCTTGACATGTGTGGTTCTACAGACCACACTTACATATATATTTATCTATTTTTTCTTCGTTTAATTTGTTTGTCTTATTTTTTTAATTTTTATATATTTAAAAATTTCATAAAAAATACTATAATCTACTACTTATATATAAGTGTGAATAATCGCACATGTGGCGGTTTGCCTGCTTGACATGTGTGGTTCCACACTTACATATATATTTATCTATTTTTTCTTCGTTTTAATTTGTTTGTCTTATTTTTTTAATTTTTATATATTTAAAAATTGCATAAAAAATACTATAAATCATGATAATTGACAACTAAATTAATATATTCGTGTCACATAAAGTGGAAAAAAATTGCATAAAAATACTATAAATCATGATAATTGACAACTAAATTAATATATTTGTGTCACATGAAGTGGGAAAAGAGAAGTAACATGTATTATTTAATTTGAAAACTACGTAAAAAAATTATAAATCTCAATAACTATAAATCATGATAATTGACAACTAAATTAATATATTTGTGTCACATAAAGTGGGACAAGAGAAGTAACATGTATTATTTAATTTGAAAAATACGTAAAAAATATTGTAAATCTCAATAATTAGCAACATATTCACTCTTGAAATTCTATTTGTTCTACATATATTGGGACAAGGAAAGTAATATATATTATTTAAAAATTAAGTAAAAATTACAATAATTAACAACTTAAAATATTTAAAAATCATATTAAAATTTAATTGAGTCTTTAAAATTTATCTATATCACATAAAGTGAGACAAAAAAAAATATATTGGGCCCGTGCTAGAACGGACACTTATATCTAGTTATATTAGAAGTGTGAATGTTGAGAAGCTTAGGATCAGCCGGTCAATTGACCGGTTTGCCCTTCTGCCTTCTCCTTCAAGTTCCTCTATTTTCATTTAGTGTTTTATCTATTTTAATTTATTTGTCTTATTTTCCTTTTTATATATTATGTATTTACAATAATAGTACTAAAAATCAACTTAAAATATTAAAAAATTGGTTAACCTCAAAATTTCACCATACTACATCATTGAGACTGGGGAGTGACATCTATTATTTGAAAATTACGTTAAGAGTACTATAAATCACAATAATTAAAAATTTAAAATATTTGAAAAACACATTAAAATGTGATTGACTCTCAAAATTTTACATGTGCCACATAAGTTGAGACTAAAGGATTAACATATATATTATTTAAAAATTATGTTACGAGTACTATAAATCACCACTTAAAATTTATAAAAACATATTTAAATTTGAATAACTCTCAAAATTTTACATGTGCCACATAAATTGGGATATGAGAAATAACATATATTATTTAAAAATTATGTTAATTAAGAATACTATAAGTCACAATAATTAACAATTTAAAATAATTTTAAAAATATATTTAAAATTTGGTTGAGTTCAAAATTTCACATGTGCCACATAAGTTTGGACAAAGTGAGTAACATATATTTAAAATAATTTTAAAAATATATTAAAAAACTAATTAACTTTCAAAATTTCACTGTGCCACATGAATCACAATAATTGACAACTTAAAATATTTTTTAAAAAACATATTAAAAATGAGATAAGTATAAAAAACACACCTAAACTATTCCCTTTTTTGAGTTTCATACCTAAATATTGGGAGTGTGAGTTTAATACCTAAATATCACGTATTAGTTTGAGAAACATATCATAGTGGTGTGTGTTATACACTCTCTTTTATTTGTAAAACCTTTTCCACGTGGCATTTCATATGGATAAAATAGTCCACCTTGACAAAAATTAAATAAACATTAATAGTTTTTGTCACACGACATTCCAAATGGATAAAATATTCCACCTTGAAAAAATTAAATAAACTATTAATATTTGTAAAAAGCTAAAGATTAAAGTATTACTATCCAAAAGAAAGATGTTTTTTTTAAAAAAAAATATTAAAATATTTTTCTCACTCCACCACCTCCTCCCACGACCATGCCCGTCCTTTATTTTTTTTTAAAATTCGAACCTCCCCCACTCCTTTCTAAAAAAGTTGATATTTTTTTTTAAATAAAATAAAAAAATCTACGCCACCCCATCTAACACTCCATTCCTAATATTTAAAAAACTTTTTTCTCGTTTTTTGTTAGATATGTACATATATTTTTTTCTACTTGGTATAAAATATAATAGAAATAAAAAATTTATTTTAAAAAAAAGTCTTGAGGCAAGTAAAATATATATGGTGGGGGTAGACATTTTTTCTTTTTAAGAGAGAGTATATTACAGACACCATGATGAGAGTGTAAGACCATCTCCAACCAAACACCAAATTTTACATCAAATACTTATTTGATGTAAAATTTGGTGTTTTGGAGCTCCAACCCAACACCAAAGTTTACACCATATTGGTGTGTGAATAGTGTTTCACCAAATTTGGTGTAACACTATTCATCACACCACTTCACTTTATTAAATATTTTAATATTATTTCATTATACAAAACTGTTAATTAAACATTATATAAATTGTATGTTTTGATTAAATCTCTTGTATATTTAATTATATTTTATGTTATATTTTTATAATATTAATTATAGATATTTTAGTTAGCTTTTTTTATAAATTAATTTTTCTATATATGACTTTTTTTTTAAATTAAGTTAATTCTACTATAAAGTATAATTGGATATAACTACAATTAACCTTCACAAAAATAAAAAATGCAAACATATAAATTATTAAACAAATAGTACAATGTACTTTAAAATAAATGAAAATAATAAGCATTCAACAAAGTAGTAATTGACATACATCAAAATTGAAATATAAAATACATAGTAATTTTAAAAAGTACAACAAAACATAATAATTTAACTTCGAAAAGATGTTGAACGACCATTTGGAGTTTTCCAATCTCGTTTTGCAACAAAACATATGAATTATATATGGTGAATGTTTTAGAAAGAATTTGTTTTATGAAATAAGAAAATATAAATGAAATAAGAAATAATATAATAATAATGAAGAGAGAGAAAAATATTTCTTTTTGGTGTAAAATTTGGTGCAGTGGGTTAAAAATGATTTACACTAAAATAGTGCTGACACCAAATTTGGTGTTTGGGTTGGAGATGCCCTAACAAAAAAGAGAGGTGTGTCTGACAAATTAATAAGTGATAGTTTATATATGACACTAAAAGAAATGGATAATTTATATGTGTTTTTGACCTTTATCTCATTAAAAAATTGATCAACTCTCAAAATATCACATGTGCCATAAATATTATTTGAAAAATATTACAAAAATAGTTAATTGTTGTAAAATATAAGCAATATACTACAAGATAATATAGACAAGATATATGGGGAGTAGAATGTAGAGATCATCTTATTCAAATGTCTTCATGTCTCATCTTCCGTCTTATAATGGTGAATGAACAACCCTATTTATAGGTTGGGAAATCACTCGAAAAGACACCATATTAAGTATCATAATAAATAGATACATTCTTATCCATAAAGGTTCATAGAACCTAGAGAATACACATAAGTGATAAGAATAAGTTTATGGATGAACTCAATGGATAATCCACTTAGTTCAATGAATTTATAACACTCCCCCTTGGATGTCCATAGATAATGTGCCTCGTTAAAACCTTACTAGGAAAAACCCAGTGAGAAAAAGCTCAGTGAAGGAAAAAGAGTACACACATCTCATAATACACTTTGAGTGTTGCCTCATTAAAAACCTTACCAAGAAAATCCAATTGGGACAAAACCATGGTTAAGGAAAAGAGTACAACGCGTATTTCACCCCCCCCGATAAAAGCTTTACTTGATATCTCGGAGATGACGCATTCCAATTTTATATCTCAACTTCTCAAATGTTGATATTGGCAACACCTTAATAAATAAGTCTGCAAGATCATCACTTGAATAGATATGTTGAACGTCTATCTCATTATTTTGTTGAAGATCATGTGTGAAAAAGAACTTTGGTGAAATGTACTTTGTCTACTCTCCTTTGATGTATCCTCCCTTCAATCGAGCTATACATGCATCATTATCTTCATACATGGTGGCTGTAGTATCTTTTTTAAAAGAAAAATCACACAGTTCCCACCATCTGCATAATCAATAATCTGTATGTGCACCAATTGCACTAATACATGATATTTTTCAATCATTTTCATGAGATCAAAATTGATCTTTCTTTATGTTAAGCAATCTCACAACCATTAGGGTACTAAATGGAATTGCTTTAAATATTTCATGGATTTTCATATAACCTTCATTGTCTAGCTAGACATGAAAATCATTCATTACACATATTCAAGTATTTCATCTATTGCCAGACTAAAACAAGCTTCATTGCATCCACCACAAGAGAATATATCTCCATTTAATAATGTCAGGACTTTTGCGAAAATCTTTTTATTCCCTGAGGCACATACCGTACTTTATATCTTATGGTTATACTTTCGCACAATGATTCATTGTATCCCACTGACATTATATCTTGATCCATGAACTATAAGTCCAAATCATCACTTTTGAAAGTGAAACATAATATACTTGAATTGTGCATTTCATTAGGCCAATCATTTATCTGTCCACATTATATGACAGATTTGAATTCAAGATCCTCGTCATCATCTGTAGCATTGAGCGCTACTTCATATTAAAGATACCGTCAACGGTCTTTTGACTTGATTCTAATGCGAAATAACTTATTGATATTTCTTCATATTTCATCATTTCAGGTACTTGAACCTTTGACAAGGTTTTATGAAGTGTTATGTCATCGTGCTCCTTTTAAAGCACTTGCCTCATTATCATGACCATCTTAATCATTTGCTCCTCTTCTTCCTTAAGAAGTTTTTCATTTGGAATCGATTGGTCTATCACACTTCATGCGTACCATAAACTCTGTCCTTCAAGGACATCTCATTGGAGCATTTACAGCTGAATTATAACATAGGGTCAGCAAATTCATCTGGCAATTAATTTGCAACATTATGCAAATGAATTATCTCTTGAACTTGAAGTTCACATTTTTTTAACGAGGATCTAGATAATTCATCTCATAAGTTTCTGATGTCAATCATATCTCCCCCTAATGTTAGAAAATCTAACGTTCACCTCAACCTCATTTGGGGATCCATCATTGTGCGTTGTGGAGCAATCAAATCAGGTATCGCACATTCAAACTTTAGATGGAAATTATTTGGTTCCTGACCCTGAACCATTATGATGGGAAAACCTTGCTGGCTTGATGCATACATGTGTTGCTACATGTTAAATAAGCTTATCTCATAACAAATTTTATTTGGGAGTTTTGTTCTCAAACCCATGATTTATCTATAATTGGAGGCATACAATTTCTGCTATAAACCAACCAGGATTATCAATATAATTTCATATTTTGAAACTATGCTCTTAATTTAACAATTCGAGCAAACAACCTTACAAAAATAAATTTGTAAGTTGACAACAAAGCACATATGACCATCCCATATATGCATTTATCATATAGTTGCAAATGGTCCACATGGCAGGTGAACGGGCCCATATTAACCTTTTTATATGTTCCAAAAACCTCAGGGAATACAATCTCAACCTTACCTGGTATAATGATACAATGATCATTTTATCATGAGAACAAGCAACACAAGAGAATTCTTGAAGAATATTTTATTTCTTCACCATATAAACCACATGAATTCTCAATTATATTTGCATCACATTTAAACCAGAATGGCCAATCGGTCATGCCAACTGATCTTTATTTTTCTCAAACCTCTCGTAGAGGTGAGCTGTGACGTATATCATTTTTCTCAAACTTCTCATAGAGTTGAGTTGTGGCATATATCCAACCCACAATGATTTTATCATATCTTAACCCATTCTCTTTCAGAATGGTCGAGCATTCACGATGTTTATCACAAGTCACATTCTCTTCAAGAAATGGACTAATCATTTATATGTGCTTCATAAATTTGCATTATAAGAACATTGTCATTCCCATGCATGACCCACCTCAACATTAATTTGAAAAGTCAAGTGCATCACCACTTTATCTTCCTTTCTTTTGATGGAGAATTTTTATATTATTAGGTCGCACAACGATCACGGGTCCAATGACCTTTTATACCATTGTGATGATAATATTTACCTTCACATTTTGAAGGACTATTTGGAGAACCCACATTGTTCTTTCTTTTATAATTACCACAATGATGTCTATTTTAATTATGTCCCTCAACGCCCTTATTCATACATTTAATCAATTGTCTTCTTTCAGACTTATTATTCACTGCTACCATATTCATATGATAGAATGGAGCAATTGGGCGGATCTCAAACTTATCATGTACTGCTACCACATTCACCTCAGGGAATGGAGCAAATTCAATGGGACGAATTTCATGGCTTTTCATCAAAGCCTTAGTCATCATTATATCATCACTATGGTGCATTGACTCAAAGTCAATGTCTTATCCATATAAGGTGTGTTAGGCCATAATTCTATGGGACTTGAACCCAATCCTTATCATCATGGTAAATCAAAACTCAAATTGATGTCTTACCCTTTTGGTGTGATACATGAATTTACCGTCTTACCCACAAACATTTTTCATTATGCTGCATTCGGACTTTAACAAGATGTCTTACCCTTTTTGGTGCGATGCGACTTGACACCACCGTCTTACCCTCAACCAACAATATAATAGACCAAAGTACAATATAACTCACCCTTTGAGTATTTCAAAACAATATTCAAACTTATGCTACTAAAACTTATATGGAATTTTGTAGAGCATGTCATATTCAACCAGTAATAGTATATGTCTTTGGTTCTTGGTCAATGTTAGTAGTTGATGAGTCCTAGATTGAACTCATTTGGGGTTTTGGTTTGATATTTTAGTGTCTCAAATGCCTAATTTATGCTATAAACTGATGTTAAAGCCTTAATTTTCAGGTATGTGGATTAAGGAGCAAAGCAAGGGCACTTACAGGAAAAAAGGAGCAAAACAAGCAGAAGAAGTGGAGAAAGATGAGACTGGTGATCGCCAAGATCGCTCGAGGACTCGCTGAGTGGCTCTTCAGTCCGCCTAAAGTTTCAGTGTGCCAGCCCTAAGGGAAGAAACCAAGTCGGCGATAGGAAAGGAACGGTCGGTGAATCGCCGATCAGTTCCGCGATGACAAGATTGACAACCCAAAGTTACAGGACCTGAGGATGCTAAGAGCCACTGCATAAAGGCGATAGAAGAGAGCAAAGAGAGGTTCGCCGAACCACTCGGTGAACCCGACTTACCTCACCTAATGGCCCTTCGTGGCTAATTTTAGGAGACTATAAATAGGATTTTGAACTGTAAATTGAGGAGGTTGCTACCATTTAGAATAGTTTTGCTTTGAAGTTTGAGAGTTTCTTTATAGACTTGAAGGCTTTTTGAGACTCAATTCGGAGATTTTTCAAGTGGGTTACTAATTTTCTTCAATTAGGACCATTGTAAAGGCTTGAATACTCTTACCCAGTTGATGGCTAATCGATTTGGTAGCCGTTTTTACCTTTTTATGATGCTTGGCCAAAACCCCAATTCTTGGGATGTGATCATGTGATTATGGGTTGAATTAGCTTATGGGTATTGTTAATTACTAGTTTAAATGATATATTGAAGTGGGTTTAATCATTAGCTGAAGTTTAATTTATGCATTGTAGTTGAAAATGCAGTTTTATTTTTGTGTTCTTAGCTTACTCGTGAGGGAAGTTTTGGAACTATGGTTTTTGATTAATGGTTTGTATGTATTGGGTTGATATGAGTTCAGCTCGAGAGAGTGAATCCTAAACTCAATCCTATTCATCTATCTTGAGAGAGTGGATGAATTAAGGTGTGAGTTGTTCTTAATTGTTATGCTTGTTGATGTTCGAAAGAAATCACCTGATTGGGGTAGTTGTTTGAGAGAAAGCTATCTCTCTTATAGTCTAGCCTACCCACTGATATTTAGTTGTTTATTAGTAGTTACAATTACCTATCTAGCGGAATTTTCCTATAATCGATCGCATCCTGAGAATTCATCTCCGTATTGTTATTTCAGTATTATGTAACTGCTTTGTAGTTGATAAATGCAAACAAAAAACCCCATCTGACATTTGTGTCACCCTTTTTGATTTATTTCATGTATTTTTTGATAATGTATATTCCTATATCTAGTTAGATCACATTTGTACTTCTTAATTGAATTTGAACACGTACCGCTCCATGTGAGTTCGACCCCAACTTATTTATTAGATTTTACACTGCTTAATGATCAGGTGTGTTTGACACGGTAATAAAAATGGTGCCGTTGTCGGGGGTGGCGTTGTTTAAAATTATTTTAGTGAAGTTAAATTGTGATCTTTTTGGTTGTAGTTGAATCTACTTACTTTAGTTTTTGGTTTTGTGTTGAACAGAGGAAGAGATGAGCGTAAACGGGAGTAATGGTAGCCAAGTGGGTCACCAATATGATGTTGGAAACCTCAATGATGTAAATGACCCAATCCCATTGGGTGGTGTGGGTGCAATACGTCTACCTCCAACTGAAGGAAACACTGTTTTTCATATCACTAGCACAAATCTTCAGCTCCTACAATTGAAAGGATTATTTGGGGGGCTAGCTCATGAGGATCCCCATGAGCATATTCAGAACTTCGTGGACATTTGTGGTCCGTTCTCATTTAAGAACATATCACAAGAATCAGTCTTTCTTAGGTTGTTTCCATTCTTTTTATGAATGAAGCTACCAAATGGTTATCTGAGTTACCAATAGACTCTATCACCTCTTAGGATGAGTTGATCACAGTATTCCAAGTGAGATTCTTCCCCCATCGAAGATGATGATACTCAGAGATAGCATCCAAACTTTTAAACGCTTGGAAGGTGAGCCAATCCATGAGACGTGGCTGAGGTTTAAGAAGTTGGTGCTGCAATGCCCAACTCATGGACTTCCAAATAATGTGCTGCTGCAATACTTCTATAGGAGCCTCAAATCGGTGAACAAAAGAGTTGCTGATCAACTCGTTCCCGGTGGTATAATAAAACAACCCTATGAAGTATCATCTCAACTTCTTGATTGCATGAACAGGATAAATAAGGCATGGTACACTCGTGAGAACCAAGTCTCTCCTCTCACCTTTAGAATGACAAAAGTGCAGATTGAAAAGGATCAACTGAGAGACCAAAACATGGCCAAAATAATGACCCAGCTGGATATCTTGGCTAAAAATGTCATGGGAGTTGGTACAAAGAGTGTTACTGTTGTGGGTGTTGGTAGAGTAAACCCCAATGAAGCACAATTCGAAGCCATGTACAATGAGGAAGTGAACTTCCTAGCCAATCAAGGAGGAGGTTATCATGCAAACTACCCAAGACCGGGTGGAAATTAAGGTTGGAATAGAGATGAGGGCTGGAGAGACCGTGACAGAGATTGGCGTGATCGTAACGCCACTTGGAAGGAAAGAAATGGTGATAAGAACAAATACGTCCCTCCCCATGAGCATCAAAAGCCCAAGGAATCTGAAGGTGGCCGTACATAAGATATGCTCTCATGTATTCTCAACAAAGTTGAAGGGTTAAACAAAGTGTTGAAAGAGATGAAAGAGGATTTATCAACTCTCAATCAGAAGGTGAGCTCTCACTCAGTCTCTATTAAGCAGCTGGAGACCCAAATGGGTCAAATTTCTTCTCATTTGAATCCAAGACAACAAGGGGGTTTGCCTAGTGACACAATGGCAAACACTAAAATGGAAGCTTGATTTGGTATCCTCGTCGTGCCACGACGTTAACTAAGGCGCTTCTTGGGAGGCAACCCAAGTAATTAATGTTTTAGTTTTTGATTTTGAATAACGGGTGGTGATGGTGTAGGTTGAAAGGTGAAAAGTGTTGGAAAATGGGTAGTTTGGCTAGCAAAAGTCCATAAGGTAACCCGCCAAATAGGTCGGTGACCCCCGACTTGGACCGCCGTTGGAACCACCAGGCCTCAAGGAGAACTCTGTAAAATTTGGTGGGTTAAATGCTTAATCGGTGACTCGCTGAACAGGTCCGCGAACCTGACTTTGTCCATCATTTGAACCCCCAAATTTGCTGGAGGTTCTGTAAAACTCGGCGAGGAAAATACCACTCGGTGCATCGCTGAGTGGGCCGACGAGCACGACTTACTCCACCAATGGTGCCGCGAACTGAAAGGTTTTAAAGGCCAAATGGTTTAAAATTTCAAAATCCTTCATCTTTTCTCATTTCTAACTATCGTACCCTCTCACCCAATTTTTGATCTTCCATATTTTATTGCTTTTACCAGCATTTTTGTGTGATTTCGTGCACAGATTGGGGAACTTTGCCGCCTAGCTTTTCAAAGTAGAAATTCGGCATAAAGGTTGGTTTTTCGAACCCCGAGTAAATTTGGTGTTGTCTTATATTAGGTAATTTCTATAAATTGTGTAATGTGTTGGATTACCCGTATTAAATTGAAATGTGTGCCTAAATGCTTAAAATTGATCGATTCCCGTATCTAGTTTGTTAAAATTGGTTCTAAATTGTTGGGTTACAGTTTATTTATGTTGGGTCCAGTAGGGTGAAGTCTAAGTAACCTCAAGTTGTGCCAAATGATGGAATTTTCGCAATGATGGAGTGCTTGACGTCATTCTTAAGGGTTAAAGTTGTCAAATGGCCAATTTTGACCAAATCGGGGGAAGTCTGAGTACCCCGAGGGCATGGGTCCTATGGGTCTACCTTTAATTAAATAGTGTTTGTGTTTGATTTTGAATTTGGGGGCTGCGGACTTGATTTTGAAGCGTGGGGTTGAAAACTGGCACGTTGGGCCGTTCGACAAGCTATGTCGAGCTCGCCGAGTGGCTCGGTGGTTCGCCGAAGCCCCCTCAAATCGCCTTTTATTTAAAATTTTGGTTGAGTTTGTTCAGTAACTTTTGGTGAGATGCATGAGCTCATCGAGTTCACTTGGCGACTCACCAAAAGGTTTTCTTGATCGCCCTTTCTACGCCCCTAACCCTTAAAATGCACTGTAACTTTTGGTGGGCTACTCCTAGCTCACCGATTAGTGTCGGCGATTTGCCGAATGGCCCTGAACATTGCCAACCTGTCTTGATTCTAGAAAATTTTTGCGCTGGTACTTTCGGTGAGCTCGATTTGGCTCGCCTAAGTGACTCGACGACTGGTTCGACGAGTCTTTCTGCAATTCAATTTCTGCATTTTTCTTGAATTATTTCTAACATATTTCTATGTGTTTTGCAGAAATGGCTAGACCCAAAATTTCAGGAAGAGACATGTCGCCCCGCAAGTGGGCAAAAGGAATTGTGATAAATGAGGATGCAGTTGCATCCAAGGCAAAGACATCTAAGCTCCCTACAAAGGGAGGAAAAGGCAAATGAAAGGGCAAGGCGCCCGTGGTATAGTCACCTGAGGTCAGCTCCGACAGTGAGGGAGTCTATGAGACTCACCTCACCTCATCAGACAATGAGGGAAATTCCCAGGACTCTCAAGCTTCTATCTCTGAGCCTTAGGATGACCAGCTTCTACATGCTCGGAGAGAAGAGCTTCGCTCTAAGAGGTATGCATGATCCGTCTAGGATCTGGGTGCCTCAGACTCCGCCTCCTCCCCCAGCTTCAACTCAGACTGTGGTCCTAGCACCACCTGTACAAGGTCCTCCTCCCCAATTTCTTAACATACTAAAGGCCGAGGGACTGAGGACTATCATTGAGGAGAATAGGTTGTCCACAGATGGTATGGTGGACAAGTATTCAGAGATAAGAATCACCCTAAAGTCCCATAAATTCCAGATCTTCACTAAACTCCGGTGTCCCTACATTCCTTATTGGGTCCGAGAGTTCTACTCGGCCTACATAGACTTGGTACCACAAGGGAAGAGGAAGGCCAACACCTTCAAACCAGTGAATTATGTGATTTTCCGGGGGTAAGAAGGTGAAATGTGATAGTGAGGATATAAACGCCGTTTTGGGATGCACTTATAACTTCGCAGATGACTACCAGAGTATGATCAAGACAACAACATTGGAGGAAATGAAATGTTGGTTGGCTCCTCTCATTTCTGATAGTACTCCTTGGTGGATTGAGGCCGGAGTGCAAATAAAGAAGAAAGATCTCAATGTGGAGACGAGGTATTGGTTCCGGTTTATTAGTAGCACAATCATGCCATCCCAAAACGAGTCTATCCTCCGCCACACAAAGAAGGCATGTCTTGGATATATTATTGCTAGGAAGAGACTAAATTTAGGTGCGATCATTGGGCAGGAGATGGCCATGAGGGCCAAGCAGCGTCATACATCTCTTCCATTTCTAGTGTTGATCACCGAGCTGTGCAGACGGGCCCGTATTCCGCGAGATGAGAATGCGGATGTAGAGGTGACTCCCACATCTTCTACTGATATTCGGCGTATTGAGGCCGAGTAACATAAGGATGAGGCTGAGAGGAAGAGGGAAACCTCGGTGGACACATCCCCGACGGTTGATATTGACACATTACATGAAGAGGCAGTATTGCCTACTCCGGCAACTGGGCCTTCAAGTACTTCTAGTTCTTCTCCCTCTGTGACTCCGAGTTCTTCTAATGCTCCCCCACCTTCTAGATATCTGCTAGCACTACTGCATCCCGACCTCCGTTCACCCAGGCCATGCTGCTACGGATGGGGCACCTAGCCCATTCTGCTAATGTGCTTGCCTCCCAGCTAGAGGCCGCAGTTCTCGAGATGATTGAGGGAGTTCTCACTGTTGCATTGATACCAGAGATTCTATTGATGCCCTTATAGCGATGATAGAGACGTGTGAGAGAGGTCAGAGAGCTACTCATGAGGTGATGACCTTAAAACCCGCGATTGTGGAGTTGAGGAAAGATGTGGACCAACTGAAGTCCATTGATATGTCTCTAATTTTTGGGACTGTAGAGATCCCTGATGACCTGAGCATAGATATTCTAGCTCATTCTGATGTGCCTCCGGCTACCACCAGAGATAAGGTTAGAGTTGATGATACGACTGCGGAGTCCGAGGCTGAGACTGATGAGGAGCAGTTTGGTGTTCAAGAGAAGACTGTGTTTGAGGGACTGACTAATTTAGAAGAGGTTATGGTACATTCGGCTGTTCAGGCCTCCTTGAGAGATACTACTATGGCAGGCCCCAGTTCAGGTACAACTGATGAGACACCGGACACTGATGCCCCGATAAATGAAGGGACTGCGATGCCAACTTCACCCAAGCTTAGCCTGGCAAGATGGGTTTTCCCTTCTCTTTTTGTTATTTTATGATACTTTATTGTTGTTTTAGTTGCATTTGAGGACGATTGCTTCTTTTTGTTGGGTGGGGTGAGGTATTTCCATACCTACCTCTTGTGATTTTGATATATTTGTGAATATTGGGCTTATTTTGTTGATATATATATATATATATATATGTTTTGATCTTGATCTTGTGGATGTTTTAGCTTGTGGCCCATTGTTTTGAATGAAAATAGTTTTTGAACCTAATTTTTTTTAAAAAATTGCCACCTCTTGTGTGTGTGATTGTGGCAGTTCTTGTGCGAATTTGAGTGTCGGGTGTGATCAATACCGATGACTTGAATAGTGCTCTTAATTGAACAAAATAAATATGCGGCTACGATGAGGCAAATGAAGTTGCATAGACAATGTGTGAACTTTTAGCATCTCATTGTGACTAGCCGGTTGTCGAATGAGTCTCTTGTGATGAACATTGCACAGTAGCTAGAAAGTGTGGAGTCTTGTTTGATATTGGTACCAATGCCTTGTGTGAAAAGATTACTTTGAACATTGTGTTTGATGACACCTAGAATTTTCCCCGTTGGTCCGGTTGATTGAGTGATGCAAGCACTTGAAATGATCTTAGGCAACAATTTTGAAGAGTGAAAACAATTTGATAATATACCTATTTTGTGGCCAACCTTGTGAGATGTGTGAATCTTGCTTGAACACTCTTGAGCCTTACCCTTTTCTTGGAAGAAACTTGAACAATTGTGACCTCTCTTTATCCATTCACCCATAACTTTCATGAAGTATAGTTTATTTGAATATCCAAGCCTAAGTTGGGGGTGTGGTGAAAAGAGAAGGAAAGTCAAGAAGTGTGAGAAATCCCCCTTTGAGTAATGATTTTGAAAAAATATGGAACCCCTCCATGTAAAAAAAAATGAAAAAGAAGAAAGAAAAGAAAAAGAATGAGAAAGTTGTGAAATGAAGTAGTGGAAATTGCAAAAGAAATGGGGTATCCGGTAGTCCAAATGAAGTTGAATAATGGGGTGGATTATGAGCATGTTTGAGATGTTAAAGAAAAGGAGGAAAGTGATGTTCAAACCATACTTCACGAAGGTAAAAGCCACTAAGCCTAAATGACCATACCTTCACACTCGGCCCCGTTACAAACCTTGAAAAGACCTTTTGTGATCTTGAGTGAGCTTAAACGAATATTTATTGGAAAATAAGGGCAAACCTATGGGTGAAGTCATGCATGTGTTCATCTTTGTGAGTGTGAGAGTTGTATGTGATTCGGGAACTCTAAATTGTTGAAGAAATTTTGTGTGAATATGGAATCATCTTTGTTGTGACGACATTTGAGTACCTTTGTTGATCTTGAACTTGCATTTGAAGCAAGTATTGTGAACTTGAGCATCTTCGATAATGGTGAGTCACAATTTGAATCTGAGTGCACAACTGATCATTGCATGAGTAAGTTGAACCTTGTTGTGTACATTCATGTTGAGTCTTATGCAGCACAATTTGAGACATCCTTTTTGAACTGCCGATCTTAAATTTTAATTGAGGACAATCAAAAGTTTAAGTTAGGGGTGTTGATGAGTCCTAGATTTGGTCTCATTTGGGGCTTTGTTTTGATAGTTTTAGTGTCCTCAAATGCCTAATTTATTCTATAAACTGATGTTAAAGCCTTGATTTCCAAGTATGTGGATAAGGAGCAAAACAAGGACACTAAGAGACAAAAAGGAACAAAACAAGCTGAAAAAGTGGAGAAAAGCGAGCCTGGTGATCGCCAAGACCACTTGGCGACTCGCCAAGTGGCTCTTCAGTCCGCCTAAAGTTTCAGTGTGCCAACCCTTAGGGAAGAAACCAAGTCGGCGATAGGAAAGGAACAGTTGACGAATCGCCGATCAGTTCCGCGATGACAAGATTGATCGCCCAAAGTTACAGGACCTGAAGATGCTGAGAGTCAATGCATAATGGTGATAAAAGAGAGCAAAGGGCGGTTCGACGAACTTGACTTACCTCCCCTAATGGCCTTTCGTGGCTAATTTTTGGCGACTATAAATAGGATTTTGAACTGTAAATTGAGGAGGTTGCTACCATTTAGAATAGTTTTTCTTTGAAGTTTGAGAGTTTCTTTGTAGACTTGAAGGCTTTTTGAGACTCAATTAGGAGATTTTACAAGTGGGTTACTAATTTTCTTCAATTTGGAGCATTGTAAAGGCTTGAATACTCTTACCAGTTGATGACTAATCAATTTGGTAACTGTTTTTACCTTTTTATGATGCTTGGCTAAAACCCCAATTCTTGAGTTCTGATCATGTGATTATGGATTGAATTAGCTTATGGATATTGTTAATTACTAGTTTAAATGATATATTGAAGTGGGTTTAATCATTAGCTGAGGTTTAATTTATGAGTTGTAGTTGCAAATGCAGTTCTTTTTTGTGTTCTTAGCTTGCTCGAGAGAGAAGTTTTGGAACTATGGTTTTTGATTAATGGTTTGTATGTATTGGGTTGATATGAGTTCAACTCGAGAGAGTGAATCTTAAACTCAATCCTACCCATCTAGCTCGAGAGAGTGGATGAATTAAGGTGAGGGCTGTTCTTAATTGCTATGCTTGTTGATGTTCGAAAGAAATCACCTGATTCGGGGTAGTTGTTCGAGAGAAAAATATCTCCCTTATAGTCTAGCCTACCCACTGATATTTAGTTGTTGACTAGTAGTTACAATTACCCATCTAGCGAAATTTGCCTATAATTGATCACATCCCAAGAATTCCTCTTCGTATTGTTATTTCAGTGTTGTGTGACTGCTTCGTAGTTGATAATTGCAAACAAAAAAACCCCATCTGACATTCGTGTCACCCCTTTGGATTTATTTCATGTCTTTTTCGATAATGTCTATTCCTATATCTAGTTAGATAACATTTGTACTTCTTAATTGAATTTGAACACGTACCGCTCCCTGTGGGTTCGACCCCAACTCATTTGTTGGGTTTTACACTGCTTAACGATCGTTTGCACTTAGAATTGAATGAGATGTGTTTGACACGTTAATCAGTGACCGAACACTATTGTATTCTAAATCATAAAAGGATTCTAGAAAACACGTACCTGATTTTATGCATATAATACTTTGATTCCAGTAGTTATCATTTTTCCTTCTTGATTCTCATAACGAGATAAACCAGAAAATGAGCTAAAAAAAAACACTAAAACTCAATCTCAATTGGCTAGAGTCTCGTGCTGATAACATGTTGTAAAATATAAGCAATATACTACAAGATAATATAGACAAGATATAAGGGGAGTAGAATGTAGAGATCATCTTATTCAAATGTCTTCATGTCTCATCTTCCGTCTTACAATGGTGAATGAACAACCCTATTTATAGGTTGGGAAATCACTCGAAAAGCCACCATATTAAGTATCATAATAAATAGATACATTCTTATCCATAAAGGTTCATAGAACCTAGAGAATACACATAGGTGATAAGAATAAATTTATGGATAAACTCAATGGAGAATCCACTTAGTTTAATAAATTTATAACATTAACAACAAAAAATATTTTAAAATGTAGTCGACTCTTGTAATTTTATCAATATCACATAAATTAATCAAATAAAGTAATATATATTCGCCCCAACTTCTGTATCTAGCATATAGAGAGGAGAATTTTTTTAATATGGTTGAGGCCCAACCAACAATAGTTGGGTGAGGCTCAATCCAATTTTTGACATTTGGATTTGGGGGCCCCATTTTAACACTACACACTTTCTCACCTTCATTTTTTCAAATTCCTCCCCTTTCCTCATGATAAGTATTTTACCTCTTTTTTTTTAATAGTCTTAAATTTTTATTTTCCAAAAGTTAAATAGAAATATGTAAATTAATATCAATTCAAGTTTTAGCCTTTTTTTTCCGTGATTGCTAATATGATTAAAAAATTTAACTCCATAATAATTATAGTCTTCTTTTCTTGATTTATATATATTTTTTGGTTGATTTTTTTTTTAGATTTTTAACTTAAATTTCAATAATAAGTGTAACATCAAGTACAAAATATTTCTAAATTTTTTTGAAGAACGAGTGATTTTAGAATACTTATAGGTATGCTCTCACTTACTCATTGGTGAACTTTTTTTAGGTATACTTTTTTTAAAAAAATTTAGTTCTGATTGATGACAGTTGAATTAACTAATAATGAATAATTAAAGGACTAAAAACAAGTGATTTTGAGCATAAAATTAATTTTTAAAATCATCATAATAAAATTACAAATCAAACTTGAAAGTGAAAAAATAGAATTAAATTTATAAAAAGGTAACTAGATTACAAATAAAAAGAGTAAAACTTTAATTTTACACAACATACACACTATATATATATATATATATTTAAAGAGGGAGATATTTTTATAATCAATTTGGTGGTTTTTAGATTTATTTTTACTTTGAAACTAAAACTGATTATGTCAAAAAAATTAAAAATAAAAAGAAAATAAATTGAAGTTAAAGAAATATTCAATTTGACTAAATTTTTATTTAGTTTGATTTTCGATATTCAGTGAATACTTCTTAATACAAATATAAAGTGTGTTCGAATTTCTCATTCAAAATTTATCTTTTAAAGGTATCTTAGGAATTTGATTCAATTTTTTGAGATGTAAAATAAAAAAATTAAAAGATTGTTTTTTCCAAGGCTACGAGGAATAATTATATTTTAGTTGAATTGGTTGAGAGGTGACAATTTTTTAAATTGATTTAGTTGAGGGACAAAAATGATTAATGGGAAAGAAAGAGCTAATCAAGTTACTAATTAATAAAGAGCACAATTTTTTTTTTTAAAAAAATTGTGAAAAAGAGAGAAATATTGAACAAGGAGCTAAAATATTTTGGAGGAAAATGGGGGGAATTAGGGAAAAAATAAGGTGAAAAAGTGTGTGATGTTAAAATAAAGCCCACAAATTCAAGTGTCAAAATTTGAATGGAGCCTCACCAACTATTGTTGATTGGGCCTCAACCATATTAAAATTTTTCTAGACAGGAGATACAATGGAAAGGGGCGTTTCCGCGTGGGGACAAAAATGTAATCCGAACATACAGAAAAATGAAGAGCAATATTTGCTTGATGATCAACAGAAATGGATATGCTCTTGCCTTCACTTTCTCATTCTTTCCCTAAAGTAGCAGGTACTCCAAAACACATTCAACAACGCTGAACATCAAGAAATTACTAAATTAACTGGGGTTTTGTATCCCAAAAATGTAAAGACTAAAGACATTTTCTGATTAATATTTGGTAGGTAAATGGCAAAATTGCAGAAAATTTCTGGGTACTAATAGGGTTGCTAGAATGTGCGCATTTACACCTTCAAATTCGAAGAAGAAAACAGTATGGATATGGACGGAGAACAAGCAAGTAATGACAGCTGCTGTGGAGAGAGGCTGGAATACTTTCATCTTCCCTTCCAATCGCCAAGATCTTGCCCTTGAATGGTCTTGTAAGTTTTTCTTTTCTTCCTGCACTTGTTGCTCATTCCAACATTTAAACACATACACCCATTTTTTATATATCCAATATTTACTTAAGCAATAATTAGAATGACAATTTTATTTTATCGTTCTTTGAATACAATAAATTCAATACTTTGGGAAATGACTAGAGTTAATAATAAGGTTAAATTAGTAACTAAGTGATCGTAGACCACGTGTAAAGTACGGCACGTTGGATGCCCCAAATCTAAAGACACAACCACATTGCATTGCAGTTGAGAAGAAGAAGAAGGATTGTCTAGCGACCACTCATAAATGCGCCCTCTACTCCACCCGGGAACTAACGGGGCCCCCGTACTCAGACCCTTCACAAGATAAGAGAATGGAAAAAATTTAGTAGATGTTTAATTGTCACAACAAAATTAAGAAATTGAAATCAAGTTACAATGGAAGGTGAGCAAAGTATATTGGATAATTGAAGCCTAGAATCAGATGCGGATAAATCAGTGTTACCAGTGTGAGAAATTGGTGGTGTTACCATTTCCCATAGTGATTTCTTCCGGACCATTGTCGTCAGCAACGTTGTTGAGACTGTGGGCATCCGATGCAACATGATGCGTAACCCCTGAATCAACTATCCATGGGGTAGATTGTTGCATGTGTTAGAGTGTCCAGGTCGATCACATAACTGACACTAAGTTGACTTCTTGCGAATTGGTGTGACGATTGCACCCTGACTGAGAATGTTGTTAGTAGTTGTTAGAACGCCTATTAGTGTTGGTGGCACTGGTCCGTGTTTGAGAGCTGGACTTTTGAGCAACAACAACAATAATTATAGTGGATTGAGGCGGAGCATTGTGTTTGAGGAAAAGCTCGTGATCACTAAGCTTTTCAAACAATCCAGCATATGAAATTGGGTTTTCACATGTTCAAATTGCTGTAGAGATTTCTGGATATTCTGGTCCAAGACCAGTGAGGATCTTGACAATGAGTTCGGCATTGGTGACAGGAGCTCCTACAGTCGCAAGCTCATCCACAGAGATCGAACTTGGTTGAGATAGTTTGTTATAGGGACACTCTCTTTCGTGACACGAGCGCGGTGATCTCGCAAGCTGAATATGCGAGTTTGTGACTTATTTGCATAAGCCGTATGGAGGGAATCCCAGGCTGCTTTGGTTGTGGTTGCAGCGGCTATAATGGCAGCAAGAGTGGGATCTACTGATGCTAAAGTTGCGTTTTAGATTAATTGGTCCTGACGAAACCAATTAACATAATTGGGGTTGACAATTGTCAGGTTGTTGTTGTTGGTGGTCTCAGCACGAGCAGGGATAGTCCCATCTAGATGGCCATAAAGATTGTGTCCTCTCATGAGCATGGACACTTGAGCCTCCACAGTGAGAAGTTATGGCTGCCAGCAAGTCTAATCGTAAGCTGGGTAACCGAGTTGAATTGAACAATGGTGGTAGTGTTAGTTGCATCAGAATCAGTAACTGAGGGTGCCATTGGTGGTGAGTGGGTAATAAGAAACTCAGAACTCTATGAGGAGAAGAAACACTCATGATACCATATAAAGGTTTGAGGTATAGAAGAGAAAGATACTTTTATTCACGTACAACCTTGAGAAGAAACACTCATGATACCATATAAAGGTTTGAGGTATAGAAGAGAAAGATACTTTTATTCACGTACAACCTTCTCTTTAAATAGAGCCAATACGAACTGACAAGGTACATCACCAACAAAAACCTAGAGTACCAGGAAACTATTGAAGTTCTAAATAGTAAAGATGACTAACTACGTATATCGTCATATGGCTGAAATATAGGAAACAAATAACAGACTCCTAAACAAAAGGGTAACATCTATTATCTATTAATACCTAACGGGCTAAATCGATAACGCGTGTCCTTGACCTCATATAAATTTAACTGTATTGTGTTCTCGGTAAACAAAATTATCTCTTGATTTTCTAAATTGGACAAGTAAAAGTGGACATCTTTTTTTTTGGTACACGGAGGGGGTAGATTGATGACCTATCTTTGTGTAAGCTTAGTTTCAACTTTTTATAATTTGACAATCTATTCCAAAATTCAGTGTCAGGGCATGATAATGAGAAACAAGAGGGCTTTTCTTGATTCTATACCCCATACATGCTTTCTTTCTGATTAACTATGTATACTGAGCATGGAATTCCACTGTGATATTCGTATCATGAAGTTCTCTACAATGTTTAATTGTGTTCTGCTACATTTCTGGTTCTATCACATACAGCAATTGCAGTGATATATCCTGTCTTTATTCAAGAGGGGAGACTAATTGATCATGAGCATAAGACCGTTGCTGCATTTGCTGAGATTTCTTCCCCTCAACAGTTAGAACAGTTTCAGATATCGGAGGAACAGGCAGATAAAGTAGTTGTTAATCTACTAGATTGGCAGGTAGTCATTGCACATCTCTTTCACAATGTTATTTGCTGTTGTAAGATACTTTGCAAACTGTCACCACACTAATGGAAAAACTATTTCTAGATTTGTAACAATAATTTCTAAATGATATCTTTTTCCAAAGCTTAACCTTTGTAAGTTGGTTGCATATTATCATCCGATCAACAATCAAGCAACGATGCCTCAATCCAAATCAGTTGGGGTGGACGAGTTGGTTTCTATGTATTACTGTATTGTATTTGTCTAGGTTCATCTGGATGCTCCCTCTAGTTGTTAATTGGCTAATCCTTGCATTGCTCCAAGTACATTAAATTCTCCATCTTATATAAGTCCACTTCAATTGCTGGTTTATGTTTGTTCATTCCATAGGTGATACCTGCTGAAAACATTGTTGCGGCTTTTCAAGGCACTCAGACAACTGTACTTGCTGTCTCAAAGACCCAATCAGAAGCTCAAGTTTTTCTCGAGGTAGTATACTAGGTTGAACTTTAAGTCATTAAGAAAGTAAAGTCTCACACAAAGTAGGGGATTTTATGGTACTTAGAGTGGTGTTTTGCTATTAAGAAGCACCAAGTTTCACTTCATCTTTTCTGCTTTGCTAGGCCTTGGAACACGGTTTGGGTGGTGTAGTAATGAAAGTTGAGGATGTTGGCGCAATCCTTGAGCTTAAGGTAGTGCCTTCTCAAAAGGGGATTCTTCCTTGTGAAGAGTTGGTTTTTGATGTCAGTTGTCATTGTTAGGGTTATTTTGATAGAAGACGTGAAGTGGACAGTCTGTTGAACTTGACGAAAGCCATAATAACTCATATTCAAGTGACTGGAATGGGTGACCGTGTCTGTGTGGATATCTGCAGCCTCATGAGACCTGGTGAAGGTCTTCTGGTTTGCTCCTACTGTCCTGTCTATTTCTGTTTGTCTACAATTTGCAAATAGTCTTAGTTTTTGGCATTTCAATTTCATTCTTACTGCATAACTTTTGTCCCTTAGGTTGGATCCTTTGCAAGAGGGCTTTTCCTTGTTCACTCAGAATGCTTGGAGTCAAATTACATCTCTAGCAGGCCTTTTCGAGTTAATGCGGTGCGTCCCAGATGAAGCCATTTAAATGTTCAGTTAAGGATCGAAAGGACAACAACTTTAACTTGACAGTGAAAGTATCATTTTGTTATTTCAATGTTTCGTTAGCATTTCTGGTGGTTTGCCAAATAGTTATCTCCACAAACTGGATCTTAGTGCTAACCTGTAGAGAAGACATCTCTAGTATTACCATAACTGCATTTTCCCCTTGTGACTTTTATAAGTTTTTGTTCCAGATCCTCAACCTCAATTCTTTTTGGTGTTGAATTGCGTTAATGCATCTCAAACTATAATGTACAACCAGTGGTCTTCAGTATGACAATTCTTTGGACTTTAGCAGGGGCCTGTCCATGCATATGTTGCTGTTCCTGGAGGAAAGACTAGCTATCTCTCGGAACTCAAGTCTGGGAAAGAGGTCATTGTGGTTGATCAAAGGGGTATGCAGCGAACAGCAATTGTTGGCCGTGTAAAGGTAGAGACTAGACCACTGATCCTTGTGGAGGCAAAGGTTTGTGAAGCTTTTTATCTCTGCTAAAATTAAAGGTTCTCTGCCTTCCTTTGCTTGTTAGTGTGATTTTCTTGCTCGTGTAACTTTGGCATAGTGTGGCTATGGATACAAGCATAATACAACTATTCATCATAGAGTATCTCAAGTAGGAAAATAGAAAATAAATTAGCTGGACAAATGTGATTTGACAAGGATATCTGTCACAACCCAAGACTACCCTTAGACAACCTAGAATCCCGAGAGTCTCTAAGTGTACCACATGACATAGCATGACACTAAGAAAGCATACATAATTGAAATAGCTAGGAAAACGGAATAAAGTCTCAAATGATACTTTCAAAATATAGGGATAATCTGAATACAAGGACTTATAACTGGGAAGTAATAATGTCTGAATAGGCCTCCACTATGTAAGTGAGTCACTAGGACAAGCCCTAGCTCACTCGAACAGTTAAATCTGAAATAAAGTCTGAAATGATCATAAAGAAAACATAAGTGGTATGCCCTGAACCATGAGAACTTACCAATATTGAGCAAAGCTAATAAGAGTCTATACTAGCTACACATCTGATAGGAGCGTCAACACCTATATTATAAGTCAATATAGGCACAAGAATGTATGCGGTCAGTACTCAGAATGTACTATGTATGGGAAAATACATAAACATGGCATGATAACATGATAAGTCTGAAAACATGATAAGTCTGAAAACATGATAATGCAATGATCAAGTAAACATAACATGAAATTGATGATCTGATTCTGAAAACATAGTACAAGGTCACGCATTAGTCTATAAATCATAATAATAACATATGTGGTAATCATAAGCTTTTGTGGGAGATGTCGTTAACCGACATAAATCATGTGAGCTATAACATGGAGTTCAGTGTACTGCTCCCGCACCGAAAAGAAAGTGTCCTACTTGTCAAGGTAAGGATCATAATCATGAGCTTAGGTGGATCCACCAGCTAAAGTCAATTAAGACTGTCCTAATGGGGCACGTAGTTTTGGACCTGGGTAATCACCATTAATCCAACTCGGTGATAAGTAAACTCCCAACGGAAGACATGCATAATCATATTCATATTCATAATCTTTGAAACAGTAAGAATTTAGTAATACCGAATCATCAGACTAATCTCATAGTCATACGAATAACTCATTTAGAATCTTGATTTCATAACATACTCTTGGGACACTTATTTGAGCATCTAAATCATAATATTCATACCTAATGGGAGATACTTCAATTGGAAGCATCAACATTTCATAAACACTTCTTGATACTTTATATGAAAGCATCTGAAAGCATCCTTGATTAAAAAATCTTTCCTCAAATAATGCATGCTTATCAACATAGCTTGAATTATAATCATAAAATACTTGCATAATATGGGTTCATCAGAATATTATTGAAAATACTAAATTATGATCAAATCTCTCATATTATTGAAAACACTAAATTATGATCAAATCATGCGATCAATCATGAAGAGTAAACTTAAAATCAATTGAACCCATAAGAAAATCATGGAACCCTAGAATTGGGTAAGAATCATAATTGGAGAAATTGAGGTTTCTCTGGGACTCAATTGGTGAAGGACCCATTGATGAAGTTCCCACATACCTTGAGGAAAACCTTAGGTGAAATCTTCAATGGAGACTTGAAATCCTTGGAATCCTAGCTTTCTTGGGGAAGAAGACTTGAGAGTAATTTTGAATTTAGGAGAATGAGAGTGAGTGGGGAGGTTAGGGTGATTAGGGATCCTTTAAAGTCTTCTAAATAGGCTTAATACTACAAAGTATAGGAGTTAAAAGAGTAGGAAAAGACCCAAATACCCTCGACTAAAAACTGGCAAGCCACCCTTCACGGGCACTATCCACGGACTGGTCTACGGTCAGTGAGTCCTTGTACGGACCGTACATCTGTCCGTGGTCCACGACTTAGAGATTTTCAATTCCTCAAGCTCCTTCCACGGACCGTGAAACGTTATACAGTCGGTGAATGCCCTCATGGAAGCCAAATCCAGCAACTTTGCACCAGATCTGAAACTCTTTAACTTCCAACTGAACACGTACTTCCGAGGTGTTACATATCTTAGCTTGTTCTTTCTCAAAAAACAAAAGAAGGAAAGTTGCAATCTGCAAATGTTGGTGTACGCTTGACATACTTGAAGTATTTAACTTCTGGCTGAGACTTCTTGTTCAAGAGTAAAAGAATTGAGCATAAGGCATGCGCACACCAGCAAAAGAACAAGTTGGAAAATACCTTTAGGTTGCTTTGTCGTATAACTCATTGAGCTGTTCGTAGTACTACTAGTTTCAGAATCTGCAACTTGCAACATGCAACATGCAACATGTTCTCTAATCCTAACTTGGAAATGGCAATCATGCAGGTAGAATCAGAAAATGAAAGCTATTCCATTCTCTTGCAGAATGCTGAAACAGTTGGATTAGTCTCTCCCCTTCATGGTAAATAATCTAGTCGAATGATCTTTCTCTTTTTGCACTTTCTGTGGTTCAACATCCCTGTCTTTCTGCAGGTGAGGGACATCAGCGTACAACAATTCCAGTGACCTCACTAAAAGTTGGTGATGATGTTTTGCTTCTACTACAGGGAGGCGCTCGACATACTGGAATAGAAATTAAAGAGTTTATTGTTGAGAAATGAGTTATTTTCCGCACATTCACACATTTCGTTGACAGATGAGTGGCCTTAACCTCTTAATGATGATACACATGTATCTTTTACTAAATTCTTTAATTTTGTACCCAAAAAAGTAGTCAAATAAAACAATCTGGCTGACATGTTGATAGAAACCGAGGTTTTTACTAGATAAAAGCAACAGAAAATACAAAGAGAGATATAAGTATCTCGTAGAACAATAGAAAGTACAAAGAGAGACAAGTATCTTGTATCTTTAGAACAACCTTTTCTACATACAAAAGATATATTAACACATGTCTACTTATTACTAGTTATCCTATTATATACTCCCTCTGTCCCAATTTATATGACTTACTTTCCTTTTTAGTCGGTCCCAAAAAGAATGACACATTTCTATTTTAAGTAACAATTTGCCTATAAAATGTCTTTTTTACCCTTAATGAAATGATTTACAACCACACAAATTTCTATCATTCATTTTGGACCACAAGTTTTAAAAGTCTTTCCATTTTTCTTAAAGTTTGTGCCAAATCAAAGTACATCATATAAAATGGGACGGAGGGAGTAATAGATAACTATATCTACTTCATAACTATTTAGAATAAGGATAGACAACTTCTAGGAACTATAAAAAACTGCCTATTAACTGTAAGTAATCGCTCAATACTCCATGGATGAAACCTCCTGGAATTTGAGAAGATGCAAATCATTATCTCCTCCTATCTTTCTTCGCTTCTTCCTCCTTAAATAAGTATGGAAGATACGTGCCTTATTACATGTCCTCAAGCAGGGTTTTGATTTTTGATTATCCTTCTAGCTCATTCCGATTCTGTCGAATGAGGGATACTATATAAATATACCCCTTGTTATAAAATAAGTATCAATGCTAAGATAACAAAAAGATGGATGAGAAATAGTAGGTGTAATATTTTTCTTTTCACTTGTTCTTGCTTCTCTCTTTGTTACAAGAAGAGGGGTATATATAGTTGTATATACTTGAGCACCAAGTGTGATACAGTGATATCTTTTTGCCATGTATACATTTTGAGCACCAAGTATATCATATAGCTAACTAGTATACACCACTTAACATATTGTGTGTATAATTAACTTACAACACATGCCATATTAATTTGGACATCCATTTTACACGACTCCCCCTTGGATGTCCATATAAAAGAAAAAATAATAGTGGAAGAAAAACTGTAGTAATATGCATAATTTGTTGTCTCATTAAAAACCTTATCAAGAAAATCACTGGTATAAAACCTTGGTTAAGCAAATATTGAACATCATGGGATGTTAACCAATTTATTGTAATCAATCATACTTTTATCTCTATCTTCTTGCCCCCTCTCTAATTTGATATTTGTCGATAAATTTAGATTCTTTGTGATATTAATGGCTCTAGGATCAATGGTGACCACAATTATTGATCTTCTCTAAAGGTCAATTTAGGACTAGAATTGTTGCTCGTCTCTAATGTATAAGCTAGGACTAGAAATCATTCTCGCCTGTAAAGCTATTTTAGGACCAGCTTGTTGTTCGTCTTTAAAACTACTCTAGGACCAGTTTGTTAAGGTCGCTAAAGCTACTCTATGACCAGATTGTTAATGGTCTCTAACGACCTAAGTGTATTCTAGGACCAACTGGTACACTCGTCTCTAAAAATATACTAGGACCAGGTTGCAGAAGGTCGCAAAAAGAGGTTTAACGATCTGAATATCAAGATATAAATGCTCTATTTGAGACCAGATTTGTAGTCGCTAAAAGGAGTTCACGACCTGAGTTTTTCCCGTCCCAAAACATTTTAGGGACTAGATTTTTGAGCTTGTCCTTACTGACCAGTAGCAACGGAAGTATCTAGGACGAGTGGCGACCAGATTTTTCTGGTCTCAGTTGCTCAATTGAGACCAGAATTCAACTTTCAGGGACTAGATTTCCCTTCCTTAGAGACTGTTTTTCTTGTAGTGATAGTTTCATGCATGTATCCTTGTACGAACTTCTTTAACTAAGAACTATCTTTCCCCCTTTTTGTTTCAACTTATACTATTGATCCTCAATTCAATTTTCTTTCGAAGAACCTTTCCCCTTTTTGTTCTAACTTAAACTATTGATCCTCAATTCAATTTTCGAAAGACGCCTCACAAGTTGAATACATCACTATATCTCACTAAGCACCCCTTTAAAAGTCTCTGCTAATTGGAACTCAACTTAGCTCGTATCTCTTGATGTATACACTATATCAACATGGTCATTATGTCACTCAAATTGAACTATCTAACTTCTTTTTAGTACACCTTTACTCTAAAGGATAGAAAGAAAATCTTTCATACGAATCTTATAACAAGTCCTATAACCTCAAACGTCATTATAAAGAATCATCATTTATGTCTTTGTCAACCCATAACTTTTTATCATACCCTTTTCAAGATAACTATTCTCTCATTTGGTTAATCAATCCTCCCAAGCTTACTCTTATGTTTAAGACATTAATATCTATTCATTTTGTTGCTAAATTTTTGACTTGTCATTAATACATGTGTCATAAGACTGTTGTAATAAATCTGAATTCATTTAAAGTATTTTCATCAAAATCACACCTCAGACAAACCATCTATACTATGCCCAACATTCTCAATGTCTCAACTCTTATTACTTAGTAGTTTTGTTAACCACATCATAACATCTCGCACCATACCATGTAACGTTAATAATATCTCTGACCTACGAATTCAAGAATGTCTCGTCACTATTGGCGAGAGAATGAAATAATGAAGTTTAGATCTTAAAATGAACCACATACACACGATAAGGAATGAAAAAATAGAAGTTTCCTAAAGTCCCATAACCTCTCAAAGATAAGTAACGGACGTCTCAACACCGATACACAAGACTCTACAAGAATCAACTCTTGTACTCGTTAGATCGATGAACCTAGGGCTCTGATATTAATTTATCACGACCCAAATTCATAAGTCATGATATCACCTATATTTCCAACCGATATATAAGCCAACCCAAGACTTTTACCAATTTAATTCACTATTAATAATGGAAAAAGTAAGTGACAAGTAGAATATCCCAACAACTACGTCTTTCATAAGTATTAAATGCGGAAAACTAAACCACCACCCAAGATTTAGTGTCATAAGTACAAGAGCTTCTAAAGTCAATACAAGTCTCTAATTATTTAACAAGTCTAAACATAAAAAATATCCTATCATAATACAATCACAACCTAGTATATAAAGATAGATGAAGGTATGGGCAGCAGAATATCCAAGTAGCTCCCCACAACTCCAAGATAATCTAAACTCAGACTCAAGCTCCAAGAAATGCGCTCAAATTTGAAATACAATCTGCACCACAAAAGAGTGCAGCAAGTGTAGTATGAGTACGAAACCACGTGTACCCAGTATATCTCATAGGCCGACAACGAAGAATTAGTGAGATGAGTATATAAGAAAATAATTTTTTAATTTTTTACAAGTCCACATTGTATCAATCAAGTTTTCATCAATAGGGATAAATCAAATGTCACGTAATGCCCAACCACCAATAACACACATAATCGACAAGAATGAGGGATGTAATGAGATGCAATCAGATGCCAAGTACTCTCACAACCGTATATACACGATACTCCTTGGAAATACATCGAGAGCTCATGACCCATAGGGGTCTCGCGAGGTTCATATACCGACACAGACGATCACGACGTGTCTGTGAACTATCTCAACGCACTATCATAAAATTAAACAATCCCAAGCATGGACGATCTCCACGTGCCCAACTTATAATCATAAACAATCCCTCGCATGGACGATCTCCACCTGCCCAAATTATAATCATAACTCGATATCAAAATGGACGATCTCCACGTGTTAGACCTTTACTCATACTCAATCTCATGTCAATGCATGTGCACAATGTGATATCAATAAAAGGGGATGATGCAGTATCTCAATAAATCAAATGTCGCTATGACATATATTCACCTCAATTATCACAATTATACGAGTTCAATAAAGAAACACAACCATACAAAAGAAATTAAGTCATTAATAAATACATCAGCTAATGCCCATATGCTTTGGCATTCTCGAATTACAATCTATCATATTATAATAATAAACTATCCATTTAATAACACCGATACTCGTACCAATATCCGTCACACCATTGGTACAAGACCCCATCTTTCGCCCTTACCAATTGTATATTTTATTTTAAATCTTTAATTAGAAAACGTCCCTCAACGAAGTCTAGGAAGTCTTAACATACCTCAAAAGTCGAACACATGCCACAAATTCTTCAAGATTTCGCCTTTCTTTTTTGTAAAGCTTCAAAGCCTTTTTGATCTATCAAATATATAATCCTCATGAGAATACAAATCTAATGACACCCATATTACTTTATTTAGTTTCGGCTCGAAAATTGGGTCAAAAAGTCATTCCGAGCCATTAATTTCGAATCTAAATTTTTCTTTCAGATTATGTTCACTCATAATAAAACTAACATGCATGTTAAATTTCAACTAAATCTTATCATTATTCGACCCCCAAATCATAGATTCTTATTCTAAGAATTCTAAACCTAAAACTAGAACAATATGAAAATTATACGTAACTGAAATATGATAATCATATTTGAAATCTCAAAAGCCGAAGCCATACAAGAAAACAGTAACCTGAAAAACTTATTAAATACATGGAATCAGTAACATTCACCCATATATCATTCATCCCAATGATTGCTTATCCTATAACTTTTATTTTTTATTAATAAATTGGTCATCATTATGCCGTAATGATTCATAAAATTTTGTCCCCTAACCTATATGTAGAGCTGAAAAAATGGGCTTGGCCTGCTAGATTGATCCAAGCCAACCCTTGAATTAAGTGGGATTGGGCCTAAATTTTTTGGCTTATTTAGGAACGAGACTTTTTAGCCCAGCCTCATTTGGCCCGCTAGCCTCGTAGGTCCAACCCGCAAGCCTCAGAGGCCAGCCCGTGGGCTATGAATATTTAAAAATATTTTTTATATATATTTTTAAAGGAAAAATCACACCATATACACATTTAAGGGTCAATATTACAAGTTTTAAACATACTCTTAAAAAATTCTTCCTTATAACAGTTTATTTACGGGTTATAACATATTACTTAAATTTAATTTTATTTAAAAATCAATTACAATTTTATTTAAAAATGTTTAATCTCTTTATATTTTTATATTATTAATTATTAATAGTTAACTAATTTAATTGCAGTTCCTTTTTTAAAATCGAAATTATCAGTTAGACGAATTTAGGGATTTACATTGATTAGACTTCCTTGTTTACAGTTACACTCCAAATATCTCAAACGCCAATCACAGTTCCCCGCCCACCCACGCCTATCAGTTTCTACACGCCACCACCCCACTACCCCATATTCACAATTTTCACTCACCACTCCACTACACCACATTCCCTACACCACATTCACAACCGTCCATCCAATCTTTCTCACAACCCCAATACCCTAACTCCACAATCATCTCTCTCGTTACGTTTTTCATCATCATCATGTCTAAGAAACACATTGAAACGCCTCAAAAGAGTGCCAGATCGGTTGAAGGGACTTTTATTGATGAGGTTCATGTTCCAACTTTCAATATATTAACTCACCCCCCCCCCCCACCTAAAATTGCGGAAATTTTGGCGACGGGTGGTTCATCTCAGTTGAAAGATAAAAAAGAGAAAAAAAATGAAGCAAAGAAAAGGGCGACTCCGACAAATCAAAAGGGGAAGAAGAGGAAGGGGAAAATTGTTGAAACTCCTTCTGAAACTGATTCTGATTTTGTTAGTGAAACAAAAAAGAAGAAAACAAAAAAAACAACAAATGTAGAAGTTGCTCAATCTTCAAAACCATCAACAAGAAGTACAACAAAAAAGAAAGAATCAGAAATACCAACATCCAAAAAACACAAAAAAGTAATTTATGTCCACATTAGTCAAAATCGTGATTTTTTTATATCACATTATGCTTATTGTTGTTTTCGAAAAATTTGTTTGTGCGAAAATTGTTCGAAATATGAATAAAATGTGTACGGATATGAGGTTAATGTTTGATTGTTGAATTTTGTATGTATTTTGATACAATATTGGTATGCGAATTGTATGAATTGTGTATTAATATTGGTGGGATTGTCTCTTAATTTTGTATATGGTATGAATTATTAAATTGATGTGAATAAAATTGTATGAATTGTTTAATTATTCTGTTTTGTATAAATTTAGAATAATATTGATATGAAATTGAAATTTTTCCAATTAAGAAGGTTTATTTTTCAATTTATCCATTAATGTATTAAAATTGTTAAATTATTGTTAGCGTATTTCGATAAATTTATGAAAATAGATTGATGAATGCAACAGTGCACATGAAGCTGGTATGATGTTTGAATAAAATTGGTGTGATTTTTTTTTATAAATATGGCATAAGACAGTGCTAAAATGTATGTTTATGCATGTGTATGAAACATGAATAATATTTGTATGAAAATACTTTATATTTTTTTTATCAATGTTTATATGATTTTGATTTATTTTTGATTTAATTTATATGATATAATTTAATTATAACTATTTTTAAACTATAGTTACTGCTGGAATGAAACTTGAATAATATTTGTATGAAGTATGTTTTAATTTAGTATAAACAATTTTATTTTATAGGCAAGGAAGATATACACACACTGGGCTTCATGTACAAACATGAATGTTTTTGGAAAACTGTTGAATTTCCTCGGGCAAGAGAGGTTTCAATAATTTCTTGAACAAACTCCTTTTGGTGTATTTTATGACACACACCACATAAAGATTCAATGTCAACTATTGCGACATTTGATGATTCTTGAATCTGAAAATGTCAGAGACGACATGTTTGTTGTGAAAATAAATGGTACAGAATTACGTTTTGAAATCAAGGAATTTGCAGCAATAACTGGTCTTAAATGTGGACTTCTTACTGATTTTTTTCAGATCCGTATATTCCCAATAAACTTATCTTAAAATATTTTGGGGATATGAACAAAGTCCCTAAGTTAAACTTCTTCAATAAGTTTAAACATGCTAACTTTTTTGAGACTGAAGACCGCTTAAAAATTGACATTCTGTACTTCATTACTTCATTTTTGACTGGTTCAGAGGCCTAAAAAACAACCATTTCTAAATTGTATTTTGATTTGGTTGAGTCCGGTCAATATGTCAACTTTTCATGGGGTAATGAATGTTTTAGATTAACTCTTAAAGCTTGCAGCCGTAGGTTGGGAAAGAATCCTACGTCATTCAAATTCAATCAATTCCATATAGCGTTGCAGGTTTGGTTTTATGAGTGTTGTCATCCTTTTGACAACACAGTTGCTATTCGTGTTTCAAATGTCACACCGCGTTTTCTCAACTGAAAGACATCAAATGAGAGTACTTTTTTCGATGACTTAAAGAATACGATTTTCAGAACAAATGGCAACCAAGTTATCTTTAGTTATTGTCCTTTACTAATTATAAGTTATTACATTTTTTTTTATAAATTTTAGTTCTCACATCTTATTTGTTATCATAACATAAATTCAGAAACATAGTGCTTACTGACGAAGAGATAAATGCCATGGATCATATCAATTTGCATCAATCTTCTACTCACCATGAGACAGAAGATCAAGCAACATCAGAAAGGCACGATGTTGACTTCGACGAAAAGTATGTAGAGTTGAAAAAGGAAATTGCGGAGGTATACAATTAAAAAATATGATTTAATATTTTTTTTACCATATTACAAAGAATTTATCTACCCTTTCAATGTTTAATGACATGTTCGATGGAGTTGAAAGAACTGAAAGATAATGTTAATTTTCAATCCCTTTTCAATTAATTTTTATTAATTATTTTTCTGTAATATTTTAACGTTTAACATATATGTTTACATCTATTGATAAGGTTGACAAGCACATGACCGACATGAAAGCATATGTCGACAATTCGACAAAGTTGATAATTGAGGAGATTAGGTCTTCAAGAGGTCAACCAATACAAGCAACACACCAACAAGTATTAAATGATTTTACAAGTTAAAAAATTGAAACAATTGGTGTATCATGATATGAAGTGTGTATGTGCAAGTAACTATGAAATGTACAAATTTAGACTGAAGTTAGTATTGTTTTGGTATGAAATTTGTATGACCAAATTTTATACACGATTTTCCAATTTTTGACTGTTTAATATTGATATTAAATTGGTATGACCAAATGTTTATACAGTCTCTGTATGTTTAATATTTTTCTGTTTTTGTCTGTTTAATATTGATATTAAATTGGTATGTTTTTCCAGTTTTGTCAGTGGTGTTATAAATTTTTTATTAACTTTCTGTATTAATATTGTTTTAACTGTTATTGTTCAACTTTTCAATTTGGTTCAATTTTGGTATTAATACAGTATTAAATCTGTGAAAGGCAACATTAGTGAAATGTTATTGTTGTTTTGTTTAAACTTTATATTAATCTTGTATAAATTTTATATGAGACAATTTTTCGCATTATTTTATGATTGAATTTTATATTACGTCATGCATTAGGATGATGCCCGTCAACATGTTGAAGAATCTGAAAAAGCTCCAATGGATCAGCCTTCAGTTTCAATGAGGAAATACGTTCATACTTCAAACACGAATGGTATGAATTTCAATCCTATTATGATATGTATATTCACTTTCAAAAGTTTGTTTAACATTATTTTCTTTAATATATAGATGAAGCTCGAAAGTCAAATGACCAAACAGTTGGTGTTGTTTTTAATGCTGACATACCTGGATCATCAAATTCAAAACCACCAACATTTGATGATTATCCGGATTTTACTATGGCACAAATTGTTGCACTTGATCCAATTCTCAATTCTAATACAACCCCAGATGTGCAACCAAGAAATAGGAACCCCGGCAAATATGACACATCTCCGTATATTCGGTTGTCAGAAGGCGAAAGCAGTTCAAGAAGAGTTCCTATTTTATTTCATATTAAACATCCGTTTGAAAGTCACAATGGGTTTGAGGTTGCAACTGAGTTGATCGATGAGTTTAACAAATAGGTTTTCAAAGATGTTTCATCTAGGAGTGGCAGGTATATGTGTAAATAAAGCAATTTTTTTTCTTTCAATATTATCCAATCAATTTATATACATTGTTTTTAATATATTCTTACTGTTCACAGAAAATCTGCTTATTCAAAGCTCAAAGATAGTTTTGAACCTCAAATGGACTTTGGTGTTGTCAAAGTTGCAGAAAAAGATTTTTTCAACATAATGGTTAAACCTGACAGGCCTTGGGAAGACAAGGTAAGTCTTATATATCAACTGTTTAAATAGTTAATTTAAAACTCGTATTCCAGATTTTTGTAATTATATGTGTAGTTTTTGTTTAAAATATATTTTAAAATATACATATCCATGATGTATGCATATTGAATGATTTCTATATAAACTTTGTATACAGTGTTCATGTATGCATTTGGTATGATTTTTGAATGAATTTGAAATAAAAATAAACTTTCAAGAACAATGCACTAAACATGATGGTAGAATGAAATTTATATGCATTCTGTATATATTTGAAATATTTTTAATGGCTTTTTAAATGTTAACAACATGTTAATACCATTATGTATTATCTGTGAAAGAAGGCAAAGTACTCTCCAATACCACTATCATACAGTATAGTTGACTGTTGGTTTATGACGTGGGTTGATAACATTGAGAAACAATGGAGAGAGTCAAATTGCGACATGAGATCCGTTTCTCCCAGCCACGATGTTGGGCAGTGCATTAGAGGCTTCAAACTGCTTGCCAACATTCCTTGGGACCTCGCATGAGAGTGAAGTTACTGGTACGGTTGCTAGCAAATTTGGTGGACCTCGCATAGCAAAAGAACATGTTTCGGATACCACCAATTATCCTATACCAAGACATCGAACAAGAAATTAGATTTAGTCTATTGCACCTTCTTCCTTTTTAGAACAACATTTTATTTTTTTTAACTTTTGGACAATTTTTTTGTGTTAAAGTATTTGATGATATATAATATCATATGTTTAATTCCAATCAGTTATCATCTACAAATGAATTACCATTTTCCGGGATGCTAGTTATATACAGACTTCATACCAGTTATATACAGACTTCATACCAGTTGGATTCACTATTTGGGAGATATATTACACATTGAATATACCATTCTCCGGGATGCCAGTTATATACAAATTACATACCAATTTGATTCAACATTTAGACTTAATGATATTAGTGTGTATTACTAACTAGATTCAAAAATAATACCAATTTAGAGATCATGAACCAACTTTGTATGAAAATAGCGATTTGTCTATTAATTGTCAAACGTGTATGAAATTGGATTAATTGTCAAACTAGTGTGTATGAAACGTGTATGAAATCTGATTAATACCATGTATGCCTCTGACTAATATTAACACTATCTTATATATTTAAATGGAAATAAATTTTATTTCCAACAGTATGCAATTTGTATGATTAATGAATGCGTCGCATATAAAAAAATGAACAGTATATTAAACACTTAGTTATAATGCATTTCACACCAATTATGTTTCATATCAAAACAAAACATGAGTCTAAAAGACAAAATAAAATTAAAATTTTATATAGTTTAAACAAATAAATAATTATTTTTTTTGCACAGGATAATTTGAACATGTCGTCCTGTTGTGGCCAACTTGACGACATCTACTGCAAGTAACTTTAGACCGTTTGAATTTTACATCAGCAAACTCATTCCAGCGTTCAAGTTGCGGTCTTCCTACCGTTCTCTTTGGACCGGGCGGCATCAATTTAGGCTCTGAAACATAAATTGGTATATCCCGTGTACTCTCGCATGGGAGAGGTTCAACAAGGATGGCATATGTATCTTGAAAATTCTTCAGGCTATAAAAAGGAGAGCAGTAATCTGTTTCATGCAGTCTTCTGTATCTAAGAACTGTCATTTCATGCCCGCATGGTATCTCATCATTTTGAAATCTTCCGCAACTACACATCTTAGTGTTTAAGTTTACTATATACCACTTTGATCCATCAAACACAACATGCATATCAACTGTTGATGGTATTACCTAACACACAAAAATATTGATCATTAAAATGCTGTTACAAAAAAACAAGCTACTAAAAAAGGTTTGAATTATAGATACAGAATGGATATCAAATTAATGTACTGTTTATTCTAGTTGGCAATTTATACTAAATTAATTCAATAATCATACTAATTTCATACATGAATACATTTAAATAATAATGAATAAAGGAAAAATCATACCCTCATACTGCTAGACAAAACAATACTTTTCTGGAGCATAAGATCATATTTTTTTTGTAAGCTCTGATCTAGTTTTTACAGCCTCCTCGTTGTGCTTATGAAAATCCATCTTTGAACTGTTACCCACATAAATTCAAGAAGTGAAATCACTGGCAACCTCCTTGCTATCCTGTTAACATTATTCAAAGATTCGGCTATGTTTGAAGTCATGGTCCATGTTCGCTTAAATTTTGAATAAGCCCTTGACCACTTGCTATACCTGATATCATATAAATAATATCTTATTCTTGGATCTATCTGGTCTATTCTTTGCATAATGCCTCAAATTATTGTATTGTATATGCCTTTGCCATTGTAAAAAATAGCTTCTTCAAATCTTCAGTATTCCTATGAAAGTTCTTCAAAACATTACAGCATAAGTGCCATATGCAAGAAAAATGTTCCAATTCAGGATATACCCTGACAGTCCCTTTCCATATGCTCTCGTTTCTATCTGACAGAAAACACATGTTTTCCCTTTCTCCATATGCTTCCCTAAACTGTTCAAAGAATCAGGTCCACGATGCATCATTCTCAGAATCCACTATGGCATAAGCAAGTGGAAGTATGTGACCTGATGCATTAATTAAAAAAAAAACATCACACAAATTTGAAACACACTTTATATCATATTTATTATTGATTAAAAATGTAAAAGATTCAAAAAATGCCTCCTGGATTCATAGTGCTTGCAGTCAACATTGTACCACCATATGAGCCTCTTAAAGCTGCCCCATCAACAACTACAATTGGCCTACAATACTCCCAACCTCTAATACATGCTTCTAATGCAACAAATGCATATAAGAATTTATCACATTCTGTCCTTTCTAATTTTAAAACCGAACCAGAATATGTCTGCTCCAATATGTATAGATAACCTGGAAGTTTTTTAGTTTTTACAATTAGATATCTGAATATTACAACATAAGAAATATACTAGATGGATACAAACTGGACACCAATTATATTCAAATTAGATACAGAATGGATATCAATTGAATACAGAAAGGAAACCAAATGGATACCGGGAATTCAATCTGTAAACAAGCTGAATGCCAGATTGTTGCATTGTTAAAATTCACACCAATTCAGTCAATAATATAAAATACAAAATTTAGTTCTAAAAAAAATCTGGAAGTTTGGCATATGACTCGGCTGGATCTCCACGCACCAATTTTATCGCCTTTTTTTTAGCTCTCCAGGCCTGCATGTATGTCAGCGCAACATCATGCACTTTCAACACGTCTTCCACTATATTTTTTGGAGTGTATACAATCGATGGATCAATAAATTTATTCATTATTAAAACGGCTACAACGTCAGTTATTCTCTGACGCCTTGCATACACTCTATCTCTAATGGAACAAGTGTGTTCCGCACAATACTTTCTGATTTTAAATAGCTTCGATTGATTCAAACATGATGAGTTCATCATCCAGGAACAATTATCAGCAGGACACTTCATGTAATAACTGTTTAAAAAACAAAAGAAAAATCCATCAAAAAATGATATACCAAATACACTCAAAAATAAATACACATTCAAACAATCAATTAAATCCTTATCAAGATGAACTAGAATGAGTCACAAGAAATCTGAATTTTTCCACAACACCATAATATCGCATCACCTCCATAAGTGTTTCTTTATCATTGTAAATCTTATTTTCAGCTATAAATAAATTAGAAAGATCATTGATTACTCCATTTCCTTCATCAGTATTTTCATCGACAACTCCATCTAAATTCACTCCTATCAAGCGGATGGAGTTGTTGGAGTATAAATCAAAGTTAGTTAGTGTTCTACTAACATCAGAATGTCTCCTATCCACAACAACTACATAATCCTGATTATCTCTTGCTATATTCTTCAAAGTTATGCACAATGGATATTTCGTAAAGAAATCTACATTAGCTTTCTTTTGATCTAAAAAAATCCGCACACCAACATCATTGTGGATACTAACAGGGGGACATCTATCATTAGCTATATATTTTATCTCTATATTGTGAATATTAGCATCTATCATTAGCTGCGATGTTATCGCACTTACTAGACCACTATAAAGACTAGAATACTCATATATAATCCCCTCCATATGAAAATCAACATATTTCCCTGTTTCATTAAAAAAAATAACAATTAGTCTTACATAATACAAAAAATAAAATAAAATTATACACACTTGTCATTATTTTTTCATACAAAAATCATTCAGGCAGTAAACTACAAACATATTTCATTACAAAATAAAATTTCAGCTTTCATACCCACTTAATACAAATTTCATACATACAATCATCATTTATACCAAATTTATACATTTCTCATACCAAATAGTTCATTCCTTTCACACAAATTTATACATAATTGACAAAACTTATATAAATAACAACATTTCACATTTCATACCAACTTACAACATTTTTAATACACATATTCAAAAATTCTAAATAACATTTTTTACTAACTAGTTAACACACTTTCATATCAACTTAAAACAACTGTCATACAATTCTTCAAAATTCTAAATAACCTTTTTTTCACATTAGTGAATACACTTTCATACCAAATTCATTACACTTACACTAACAAATTCATTCAAAAGTATACATTTTAATATATTTTTTCAGGAAAAAAATGAGTAATCAATATTATATTTTTATTCTACGTACCCAATCTACAACAATTAAAATATTTATATGTTATATATTTATACTCAAATCTTTCATATATTGCGGCAATTTCTCACGAAATCATTGTTTTGCAAGTACAAAAAATATGGTGACGATTTACAGTTTCACAACAACTATTAAGTATTATGAACAAAACGTATTGTTTATACAAAAAAATATATCACATTCAATATAGTGACGATTTACAAAAACAAAATCACAAAATGTGATTTACAGTTTCATTTTTTTTTTCATTTCACTGAAATCGAAATACAAATAGTAAACAATTAAAAATACTGACCTGAAGGAACCCATCTTCCGCCATGTTTAATTAATATTGATACGCAGTTGTCCATCACAAAAAAAATAGATTTTTTCAAACAAATAAACAAAAATTCAATTTGTCGTCAGTGACAAAATTTATGGAAGAAAATCGAAGAGAGAGAAACGTGAAAGAAAAATGGATAAAATCAGATTTTTGAATTAATTTTAACAAATTAGAGTGAATTAAGGAAACTGAATATTCTTAATTAGTTTGAAATTCCTTAATTCATGCTAATTCATAATTATCTTAAATTAATTCAAATTTAATTGCCACCCCTATTTCCGTTTTTTTCATTTTTTCCTTTAGAAACGTTTTATTTTAATTTTTTTTATCTTTTTATTCATTTCAAATAAAATGTTTTTAATTATTAAAAATAACCTTTTTAAATTTTTTTTTAATGTTACAACTTGAAAGTTTGAATATACTGCTATAACTTGAAAATATTAGTCTAATATATGTCATTCAT
The DNA here is from genome assembly GCA_029582685.1 of Solanum piurae. Classification (NCBI taxonomy): domain Eukaryota; kingdom Viridiplantae; phylum Streptophyta; class Magnoliopsida; order Solanales; family Solanaceae; genus Solanum; species Solanum piurae. The sequence goes on along the minus strand of JAJOOO010005576.1, from coordinate 5,808 downwards.
GAAATTTTTACATTTTTAAATGTGTTTTATTTGTAAAGTTTTTATCAATAAATATTTTAAAAAATAAAAAATCAAGTCTTTTAAACTAGCTAGTTTTTTGTGGGAGGAATGGTGGAATGATCAACATTTTTTTGCTAAATCTTACGTTGACTATTATGTATTTTTGTAAGTATTCACCGAAGTGTGTGATTCAAAAATATATTTTTGTAAGTATTCACCGAAGTGTGTGATTCATAAATGAAATTTTTTATGTATTGATGTCGTGTTCATAGATGTCAACTTTTGATACTCTTTGTAAGAGAGTAATATTGTTCATTTTTTGGTTGAAGGGCCAACCCGTCCCAACCCGTGGCCCACTTAGGGCTGGGTTGGACTGCTATTTTATAGGCCCTTTAATTAAAAGGGCCAGACCGCCCCAACCCATTTAACTCTCTAGCCCGTTAGGGTTGGATTAGATTGGGTTGGGCCAGCCTATTTTGACAGCTCTATATGTACCAAATACCAATAATACTGTAACAATAAATATTAAGGGATATACCTCCTAGTAAAAAAATTGGGTATTACAATGGCCAGAAAATTTGATCAGAATTTGACTAGAAATTTAAAAAGTCTATAATATCCTTTTTATTTTAAAATAAACGGATTTTTTTTCCATTTTTAATTAAAAAGTATTAAAGTTAAATGGGTAAAAATGTTCAAAAAAATAAAATAACATAGTGTGAAATACATTATTTTACCATTTTGGCCAAATTTTCTGGCCAAAAGGATTTTTCCAAGAAAATTAACCCAGAATGTTGGAGTCCTCACCTGAAACCCGTTCTCATAAACGCCACAATAACTCGAGCTCCCATCCAAAATTCCGTCTATATATATGTTTTTTTATTTATGGTCCCTATTAATCTTAATTTATCTTACGCATGGCCACATGATAAGATGTTAAATTATGGGTTTTACCCATTAACCATTAAATAATTTTTTTTCTCTCATTATTTAGTAAGCATTAGACACTTCTTAATTTAGTTTAAAAATTTCATCACTCATTCCCGCAAGATATAAATCACATATAAAAGTTATGAAAAGAGTTAAAATCAGAAAATGGGTAAAGTTTATAAATCGACTCGTTAAGGATAGCTTAGCTTCATCAAATTTAACTCACTTTGTTGATGGTCATTTGGTTTCAAGAGTCCAATTGATATGATAGCCATAGAATTGACGTAGGAAAAGACAACAATTCAGTTATTCAAAGTAGAATAAAAAAATCTTATGTCCCTAGAATGATGTAATATTAATTAGTCAACATCTGCTGGAATTGCATGAACCTTAAGGTTCACCGTGAATAAACCTATCACTCCCAGTTCGATTTAAGTAAAGAGGCGATGAAGTTTAAGCAAAATGAGAGAGATGTATCTTTTTATTTTTTTTATTGAGTTTGGGCCATGGGGATGGGGCGTGGGCCGTGGATATGAATTGGGGCGGGTTGGAATGGATAGGGGATTTAAGTTTATCCAATAGAAAAATGCCACGTAATAAAATAATTATAATAATAATTGAAAAATGGATGTTAGTTTTAAGGGTAAAAATAGGTCAAAAAGGTAGACTTACGGGTATTTTTAGCCAATACATGAATGAGGGGTATATTTAAACTTTTTCAGATAGTCCAAGGATATTTTTGGTCCTTTTCCAAAATAAAATTATTTTTTAAAAAAAAGTTTTTTATTAATATCACTCTTCTTTCTTTTATGAATGAATATCTTTTATTAATTTTATCTATTTAACTATCCACTTTAAATTGAAAATATAAATAGTAATAGTAATTTTTATTCATTTTAAAAGAGTTGAATACCCAATTCATTTTAAAAAATAGATAAATATGAATAGATACCATATACGCTACCCATTTGCCACTCCTAAATTATATTATGAACATATCCCAAGTGGTTCTATTTTATTTCAAAAAGTGCAACTTTGATGATGGGACTTACAGGGACTCCCACAATTTATAATTATTAGTATTTTTTAAATAGAGGTGAGCAAGATCATTTGGTCCAAGTATTTTTTATTATGGTCAAAACTGGAAACTCAACTACAATTATTAGTTTACAAAAGTATGTACCTTACAGCTTACACCTCTATATAAGTCACCATGCATCTGAAAAGGGAAGATCCATCAAATCAAGTTAAGATGGAGTTTAATTACTTGGTTTCCTTCTTTCTATTCATTTCCTTTCTTTTTCTTCAAATTAAAAAATGGAGCAACTCCAAAACCCTCCAGAAAAAGCTGCCCCCCGGGCCGTGGAGGTTACCAATTATTGGAAGTGTGCATCACTTGACAAATGGAGTTCCACATCGAGTTCTCAAAAACTTATCACAAAAATATGGGCTTATTATGTACTTACAACATGGGGAAGTTCCAACGATAGTTGTATCCTCCCCACACATGGCCAAACAAATTCTAAAAACTCATGATCTAGCCTTTGCATCTAGGCCAGAAACCATGATGGGAAAAATTATTTGTTATAATTGTAAGGATATTGCCTTTTCTCCATATGGTGATTATTGGAGACATATGCGTAAATTGTCTACTTTGGAGTTACTTAGTGCCAAGATGGTCAAGTCCTTTAGCCCAATTCGACAAGAGGAGCTCTCAAGCCTCCTATCATCTATCGGATCAATGGATGTAGATTTGCCAATCAACTTGCCAGAAAATTTTTTATGGTTTATGAATGCTGCGACATGTAGGTCCGCGTTTGGGAACGTATGTAAAGATCAAAAGGAGTTGATAAAATTGATTCATCAAGCACAATCATTATCCGGTGGATTTGAGCTGGCTAATTTATTTCCTTCAAAAAAGTTTCTACACGGAATTAGTGGGATGAAATCTAAGCTAATGAAAGCTCATAATAAGGTAGACGTAGTCTTGGACAATATTATCAATGTACATAGAGAAAATCGGGCTAATGGCAAAAAGTTGTAATGGTGAATCTGGAGCTGAAGATTTCATCGATGTCTTTTTAAGAATCATGGAGAGCGGTGAATTTCCACTTCCCCTAACAAATAACAACATTAAAGCAGTTATTCTGGTACGTATTCCCTTTTCCCTTTATCTTTTTTATTTTACAAAACGTTGGAGTTTTTTCACTATTAAAAAGGGGCAAAAAAAGGATCACATCACGTATGTACTAGTGCGCTATATGCTAATTTTGTAGGAGTATCTTTTATTGCTTGCTAAAATTTATGGTCTTTTTAATATTAATGAAAACAAAGTTTCACCATACTCGTTTGATCCAGTGGATGAAATTAATTTGATGGCCATACATGGTGCAGGACATGTTCGTAGCAGGATCTGACACATCATCTTCAACTGTTATTTGGGCATTATCAGAAATGATAAAAAGTCCAAGTGTCATGGCAAAAGCACAAGCTGAAGTGAGAGAATTCTTTAAGGGAAAGAAAACATTTGATGATGAAAATGATCTTGAAAAGGTTACTTACCTTAAATTAGTAATCAAAGAGACACTCAGGTTACACCCTCCAACTCCTTTGTTGGTCCCATGAGAATGCAGGGAGGAAACAAGTATAGAAGGATTCACTGTACCGTTAAAAAGTAAAGTTTTGGTTAATGTATGGGCAATTGGAAGAGATCCAGAGTGTTGGAAAAATCCTGAATGTTTTATACCAGAGAGATTCGAAAATAATTCTATTGAATTTACTGGAAATCACTTTCAATTTCTTCCATTTGATGCCGGAAGACGAATTTGTCCAGGAATACAATTTGGTTTACCGTTAGCCCATTTGCTTTACAAGTTTGATTGGAAACTTCCTGAAGGAATTAATGGAAAGGATTTGGACATGACTGAGGCAAATGGAATATCTGCAAGAAGACAGAGTGATCTTTACTTGATCGCAACTCCTTATGTATCGCCTCTTGATTAACTCGATCTCAAATTTTGCTTCATCCACTTGTTTTAGTGTGAACAAGTGTTCAATAAGTTGAGCACAAGCTTGTTATAATATATTGTTTCTTTATTTTTGATGTTTCATCCTAGTATTATTGTAACCATCATGATGAGTAACAATTTTTGATTAATTAATGAAAATTGTATTTGATTTTTGTTATGCACTGTATATTTCATCAGCTTTAGACAATTTTATGCTAAGTAGCTCTAATTTTAAGTGATGTTTATTAAATGATTTTAATTTTTTCTCTAAAATAAGTTATACTATATAATTGTGTGATAGAAATTATCTTCTTTTCCCCCCCTCAAAAACCTGATGTGAAGGGGTCATTGAGATGTCCATAATTGAAATGTTTTTTCATGATCGTTGATTTTTTACTCAAAATAATTATAAAATTATACAAATATCAATGACATTCAAAATAATAAAGCTATAACTGAATGATATGCATTTAAAACTAACGGGATAGCTTAAGTTGTTCCACAATATCGAAAAAGTTATACACTAATTAAATTAAAGTAATTTTTTTTTTTAATAAAAAAACATCATATTTAAAAATACACTTGTTGAAGCAGACACATCTAAACAGCTGCTTGCATCATCTCTCTTATATAATAAAATAAAATGAGAGAAAATGTCTTATGTGTCTTTAGGTTTAAAGTTATTTATGTTTTATATAGGGATAGCAAATTAAATCTTTTTTCTTCTGCTCATTTTTTAATTACTTCAGTTAAGGAGATAACATATAACTTTTGATGATGGAATAAGTTTGGACTTAACTAGGCGACAGATTATGTCAAAGTTGAGTTGGAGACCAAAACAATTACGTAAATCAATAAGTAGAGAAGAGTAAACATAAAGGGCTTAACTTGGTCAAACTTTCTGAAGGGGTTAAAGTTGGACGACCATTGCAAATTTAATGAAGTCTTGAGAATTTGGAACCCGTGGTAAAAAATTTTGGGAGAAATTTGATAAATTGTTATAAAGTTATGATTTTTTTTCATCAAAGTTATAAAATTATCTTTCTAATAAAAAGTTACATAACTTTTACCCTGTTGAACAAAAATTACAATTGCCGAAAAATCCAAGCTTCTGTTATAAATATCTTATAAAGAAAATTTAGGAACCCTAACTTTGGGATCAATAAATAGAGGGGTTCTTTTCATTGTAAAATCATCTCAAATAATAAGTCTTCTCTCTTCTCCCTACTCCCTACTCCCTACTTTCTTCTCATTGCACTACTAAAAAATTGTCAAAAAACAACGGCCAAAAGCGACGGACTGCGCCGCTTTTTGGGTCAAAATCGACGGAAAAGCGACGCAGTCACTTCCGTCACTTTTTAGCTCGACGCTTTTCAAAAGCGACGGACTGCGTCGCTAAAAAGCGACGGACAACGTCGTTTTTTAAAAATTAAAAAGCGACGGACTGCGTCGCTTTTAGAGACGGACTGAGTCGCTTTTTTACTATTTTTTTTTTGATTTTTTTTAAAAAAAGCGACGGACTGCGTCGCTTTATTTTAATTTTAATTTTTTATAATTTCTAAAGGGTGACGCAGTTCGTCGCTTTTCTGAAAATTTTATTTTAAAAAATCCAAAAAAGCGACGGACAAAACCACGCTGTCCGTCGCTTTTTCTGCAATATTTTTGACAGTAGCAACTCGCAGATTTTGCTGCCCACCTGCAAATGCAATTCAATTCAATTCTACACTATTTAGCCCAATCAAACACACACAATTATAAACAATCTAAACAAAACATAAAACAACAAACTTAAAATAACATTCAAAAGTATCTAAATCATAAATTAAAGACTTATAAAGTCTTTTAAAATTCGTTTTAAAATTTCAAAAAG
>JAJOOO010005575.1:0-51658 GCA_029582685.1 Solanum piurae | reverse complement strand
TTTTACATTGGTTTATTCAAATACATAATCTAATTTTAATTTCCTTTAATATTTAGTCATGTAACTAATACTTATTAAACTTATTTTAGCATGATTTAGTACTTTTAAATTATGATCATTTTCATTATGACTTGTTAAGTTGCAATATTTGTTTTACGCGATTTCATTATTATTATTTTTTGTTGGATATTTTAGTATTATTACTCATATAATATTTTGTGTTATTTTCTTAAAAAACACCTTAGATAGTTGTATTTTGATAGGACTAAAGAAATATTTGAAGTACAAGTAAATTATATGTTTGTATGAATACTTTTCCGGAAAATCCAAAAAACCCGAAGTTGAAAAAACCGAGTTTTATTGGTTTGGTTTGGTTTATAGATTTAAAAATCCGACACAAATGATTTGGTTTGATAATTGAAAAACCCGAACCAACCCGACCATGTACACTCCTACGGCTTAACTTATGTTTAATTCTTTTTATTGAATTGAAGCTTGATCAATAAGTATTGTGTTTTAGGAATATATTTGTGATAGTGTATTATGTGATTTTATAAATTTGTACTTATTTGGTAAGATTGTATAAAGAATTAAGACATTTGAAAACTCATTGATCACAAAAACTAGAGTTAAACGCATCAACTAAAAGTTGATTACTCAATTATCACTACTATCATAGTCCAAACAAGTTTCATGATAAAGTTAAAATGCATACGTTTCATATACTTGTTAAGTATACTTCATCAATTAATATTCTTATCTTATCTTAGTGGTGTCAATCCTCGATTGTAGACCAAGTAAAGACGTAGGGGTTTCCACATTATTAGGTTCATATGCACATTTTTTTTGTTTTTATTTTGGAATAACCACCCGGGTCAGATCAGCGGTAGAGTCAAGAATTTTACTGGAGAATTCAATTTTTATAAAAATAAACTATATCAAGCTTGTATTTCAAATCAAGAAGATTCAAATGTTATAATTATCATGCACTTTGTTGTTTATATATATATATATAAGCAATTCTTCTGAGCAATAAGTGATATTGTATGAACCCCCTTACTTGAATGTTGCTTTGCATTGTGTGATCTAGGTCTACTAAGGAAAGTAAATAGCAAGTAGACGTAGAAATATGAATTTATCTAAACTCAATAATATTCGTTCAAACTATATGTCTTTGTTTAAAAACCCATTAAATCAATATAAAAATTAATTTCAAACTCAGTAAATCAAATGAATTATAATAAAATTCCAAAATCAAAACCATATAGTTCAAATTCTAAAACTTTTTATTAAGAAATTCTTCATTCTCATAATCCATATTCGAAGCCTCACAAAATGATTAAAAGTATTCCAATATCTCCACAATCTTCGTTGATGTAATCAACATTGTTTTTTTCCCACCCGATGCATCTTGGGACACAACTATCAAAATAACTTCATTCCCAAAATTTAAATCTGAAATCTATAATTTAAAATATCTGAATACTTAACCATCCTATCACAACATTGGATGGTATATATCTCCATCCTAATATAAGTATTTATTTTTCTTTTTGATCTGTTTCAAAAAAATGTCTTTTTTATATTCAATATGTTTTCTAATTTTAACATTATACCTAACAAATTTAAGATTATAAGATTTAAAGAACTACACACACTGACGCAAGTCAGAATTTTCATTAAGGAGATTTAAAATCTGAAGAAGTAAACATACAAACTAATCAAAAAAGATTTGATATCTACTATATATATATATATATATATATATATAAAATTACTTTAACCATATAAATACTATATAATCTTCCGACGAAAGGCGTGAGACGGATGAAGTAGCATTGTTGATGGTGCACAACATTGGATATTTGAAACAGCAACAAAAGAGTCAAAGAGGGGTGTAAGAAACTGTGGGTCTGTGACCAACTTTTTTGGCCGTTTCAGTTGGAAAGTTGTTTTAGTGGGTTCCCATTTTGTCTTTGGATTTTAGCCATTAATTCACTCTCGTGACCCTTACCGCACTATTGCCGTCCCACTTCACGGGCTTCCCTTTTAGGCCTTCTCATATCACATCCAAGTTATATTATTTTTCTTCTGTTCGTCTCAATTTAAATGATACAGTTCAAATATTAAAGTTTATAAGAAAAAAAACATCATTTCTTAATATATTTTTAACAGTGATGAATATGAATGTAGCAGGATATTGAGACTCATATATATGGTTGATACTAATTTATTTGAGATTGAGATATATATATTAAAGTAATCTTTTAATATGAAGCCTCTTTCTAGTTTTTACTACATGTTACTCCTTTTTCGATTGTATTTATGAGTAGCTAATGTCACGTTTTGGTAGCTATTTAGTTATGTGATAAAACAAGCATATCATGTATGGTATTTGATTATTATTTTGTAATTTCACATAAACAAGTCTAAATTATCAGTAGATTTATATATTATTTTATAAAAAAAACCTAATAAAAACATTAAAATGAAATAACTAATTAATTTTTGCAGAACTAAGCTCTACGTAATTAATTGTTGTGTAACTCTAACCAACAATCAAACTAACTATCCGTAGTGATAAAAAATATTATTTGTGGAAAGATACTCTCTTTTAGGTTTTAGACTTTTGAGAACATAGTCACATACCAAAATGCTATTTTGAATCATGGAAAATATTCCAATTAGAGTGGTTAGTTATATATATATAAACTATGATTACACTTAGCATGCGTAGAAACTAGAGGACCATAAATCCATTGTGCTCTCTCTGATTGCATATCTTATTTTCTATTTCATTCCCATTAACAGCCTCACATTATTAATTGCTATATATAGACAACAATTTTAGGTGATGATGGCATTTTCATAATTAGCCCAATAGTGGCCTTCAAGTGCACACCTCTTTTTTATTTATTTATTCGTAGGTAACTGCATTATGTTACTTTATTTATAATATGTCTCAATTATGTGTAAAATATATACCACTACATAAGTTACAAGTCAATTTAGAGAAGTAGAATTTCTAAGAAACGTTGTGTAAAAGGAAAATAGAGAAATTAGTTATATTATGAGCTATTACATTCTATTTTCAAGGAATATATATAAATTTGATATTTTCAAATCCTTTACTTGTTATATCAGGAGGTTCAAGCTCATTGTATTGAATTTATCTAATATAATTTATTTATTTTTATATAGTTTATGATCTATTATTTCAATTTATCTGGCGCGTCATGATTAAAAAAAAAACCTCATTAATCTACATATGTGATATCATTTTCCAAGAAATTGTGATATATGCTTTTATCTTTGAGAGTATATAAATTTTTGACTAGCCATGTTGTAACACTTTTTTCAGTGTCTGTCGAGTGTCGAATTGCTAATGTTTCGAACGCTTAAACCTCTGGACCCAATTTTCCAAAATAAATTACTAATTGCTCGTTTCTTTCAAAAAAAAATTTATACCACTAAACATAGTGTCTATCAAATTTTTATTAAAATAAAAATCTTCAAGAGAAATAAATACAAGTAAGAGGGTTAGCTTATCCTATCAATCCACCACGAAAACGAACTTCCACTAATCAACAAGCATGAAGAAAATAAGAGTTAGATAAAACTAAGTATTCTATGATCATCACAGAATTTGTAATACACTCTATAATGATATTACAAATGAAAATGCTTTAATAGAGCACACATAAAATTCAAGAAGAAAGTTGAGTTATCAATCACAAACGTTTATAATATGTGAATTAAAAGTGATAGATAACACATCTAAAGTAATCAGAAGTATTTTCCTATTGTCTTCTTCTTCAAATCTATCCAACGACACTTGATAGTTCATCACTTCTTCTTAAATTTGTTGGTTCTTGTTAAAACTATTGACATTATCATATAATTCTATTTTACCAATCACATCGATAGATTCCTTGGAACAAACTCTCCTATCACTTTATTCATGTACTATTTATGTTTTTATTTTAACTTGCTCTCCTACTTCATCCTAGTAAGGACAAACCAAATTTGTCTTTTGCTTCACGTGCTAAACGTTAATCCATAGATACTCATCTATACATGTCGGTATAAATTTATATCCATCCAAAATTTAGACCAAATTATTTGAGGTAGTTTGGTATATGAAAGATAAAGAGAAAATATTTCCACCATACATTAAATATAAAATTATTTTATTCTGCATTTAATTAAAGATATTAGTTAATTCAAAGTTATTTATACTATAACTTTATTATAACACAAGTTATCTTAAAAATATGTTGGATAACTCATCATATAAGATATTTCAATCCATAAAATAATTTAATTTATCGCATTTCCATGCCAAACAAACAACCCCAATGTATGATATGATTACATGTGTTAACATATAATTTTTTAATATCTAATTATAATTAAAATATATTTTCACCTTAAGAAATCACTTAATTAAGTAGTTTTATGTGCTAAGACACATTTACTTGGCCAAATAAAAAAGAGAATTCCAATCGCAGTTTATCAATCACATATAAGACCATTCTCTTGTTTGGTCTTTGTGACCACTGTATAACTTGTGTTCTACATGTTTATTGTCTTATTTGAACTCTTGATAGTAGCATTATCATGATTCAATAGACGAGGTCATGATGACAGACATCTAGAGAACTTCAAAATGATGGGTAAGTCGAAAGAAATAACACATATGAGACTCTTGAAGGGAAGTCTGCCCCCAAACAATAGAAAACAACAAAGAATTTCACAAAATCTTTGTACAATCCACATGTACTTAGTAAGGTTACACTACAACAAATTTGATTATCAGGGACGAATAATTTCGTCATCTATAAATCATATTTTGTCACTAAAACTTTTGTGTGACGAAAAAAATTTCGTCAATCAGTCGTCACTAAACGTGCGTCACTAAAAGTATACAAAGACGATTTAGTGCTTCGTCACTAAAATATTATATTAACTACAAAAAGAAAAATTGTCCCCAAATGCATAAACATTTGTGACGAATTTATTTGTCATAAAAAGTGTAACTTTTTTGTAGTTAATAGTATGTTTTGTCACTAAAAAAATTATTATTAGTGACAAAATTAAATCATCACTAATTATTTTGTTCAATCAGTGAGGACATCAGATGTCTCTAAAGCTATATGTATTTTGTAGTTGAAAAAATACAATATCGTCACTAATGACTATTTTTTTATATACAAAAAAATATTTTGTCCTTAAATGTATAAATTAGGGACAAATTTATTATTATAAAAAAGGTTAATAATTTTGTGATTAAATATATCATTTTGTCACTAAAAGTGTTGCTTTTATCGACGACATATATTGTCACTAAATATTATCATAAGTAGTGACAATTACAATTGTCACAAAATAAAAAAATAATTCATATTCAATAAAAGGGGTACTAGGACAACACATTTTGTGTCACTGAATGTAATCAACTAGTGATGAATTAATTTAATTCATGACAAAAATATTTGTCATAAAATTTACCCATTATCATACAATAAAAACAACTAAAATTATACTAAATTAATAATATATCATTACAAACTCCTAAAATAAAAGTAAAATATGTCCAATGACAAGAAAATTAAACCAAAAATATACTAAATATTACTCCTATACAAAGACATATAAGTAAAAATTATTTCCAAAATATCAATAATGTGGTAACACATAGCTTGTAATCAATCTTGATTCATTTCTCACCCTTTATACCTGTACAAAGAGAGAGAAAATAAAACAAAAATTTAGATTGAGATGTTTATACTAGAGTCAAAAGTAAAATATGTAACACAATTTGTCTTTCATATGTTCTATTGCCCAATTTTATAAGATTTATTGGATGGATTGTCCCTTGTATTACAATTCCATATATATATATATATATATTAGTATTTTCTAATTTACAATATAAATTTTATCATTACAAGTTTAACACAAGTGAAAGTTTATGGAGTATATCATCACAAACAACTCTACATGGCAACATAAACTCTATCATTCATGAAAATTATTAACTATTAAAATATAATGTAATCTATGTAGAAATTCTCACATTCGAATCAAACATGCGTGAATTAAAGAGAAAACTACATATAACTAGAATTTATAGCCTCATCCATTTTGTTGCAAAAAAAAAAGATGAGAGTTCTAGAAAACAAAACTCAAGCAATTTCTTAGAATAGAATAAAAAAGGCCATCAATTATAAAAAAAATTAATGTGATTAAGAAATGACACAAATAAAGCAATCAGAAGGCTCTTTTTTCATAAAGTTGACAGATAAATACTTGTAAGTCCAAATCTCTTTTATCTAGCTCATTTAACTAAAAATTGAAATGTTATGTCAGTTAATTAGGTGCATGTTATCAACAATGTAATTCTCATTCGCTAAATACAAAAGCCCTAAAATAACTCATGAATGTGGCAGGTGAATACAAAAGCCAAGAACTGATATTGCTAAGGCAATGAATAAAAGTCTCTTAATTGACACAAATATTTCTAACGTACCTAAAACTCACCTAGTATTAAAAGTACTTGCTCTTATTTTGGTGAATTTTAGAGAACTAATCTTTCATTCCATTATTATATTAATTGATACTATTTTTAAATAAATTAATCCTCATATCAAAGGATTCAACAAATCCAAAATGAAGTAAATTCAAGTTTAACAACATAACCCATTTGTTTGTTTATTAGGTAATCACATTTATTTAAAAATATGTAAATTAAAATAGACAATTGACATGAACATTAACCTACAACAATGTCATAAAAATAGTGGCTTGGGCATGACAAAATTAAACAGCAATAACAACAACAACAACAATAAAATAAAATAAAAAAATTCTTACATTATATAGGACTTCATTCATTAAATAGAGATATAACACTTTAACCCAATCTTCATTTCAATCAAATTATAAATAAAACAAAACTATAGAAAAAATTATCACATAATTACATCAATTTCCATAAATATATTAAGAGATAAGGTGAAGTTGAGTACCACAAATGAAGAAATAAAAACCGTAAAATCTTGATCGAAACTCGATTAAAACGCTCATAAATTATTTTTTTGGTGTTAGTGTGTATTGTATTTTTGTTTTCGTGTGTTGTTGTTGCTTTGCTATATTGTTTTTTTTTTTTTCCTGATCGTCCTTGTTTTTTGTTTGTGTGTTTCTGTGTGATGGTAGTATAGGAGTTTTTATTTCCTTTTGTTCCTTTTTGTTGTTTGCTGGGTTTGGGGTAGTGTAGGTGTGTGTTGCTGATTTGTTTAGTTTTGGTTTCTTGTTGTATTAATACAGGTAATGATTGTGTGTGTGGGTAGATAGTGGGTAAACAATTAGGGTAGTGGGAGGAAAATACGATGGTGTAGGTGTAGTAGTGGGGTAAGAGGTAGTTTAGGTTGGTTTTTATTTATTTATTAAATTTATATAAAAATTATAAAAATATTAGCTAATTATTTTGAACTAATGAAAATATAAGAAAATATAAGTAGTTAATCTAAAAGTGTAATTAAATAAAATATTAAAATTACTAGCTTATTTACTAAACCTAAATTAAAAGAAAACATATAAAAAAAATATTATTTCTTTTTAAAACAATTGAAAAAATAAAACTTACCTAAAATTGCGATTCAATTATTTGTGCTTTTCAAATCATTTAAAATAAACTTAATAAAATAAAATAAAAATTAAAATATTTAATTTAAATTTTAAAAAAATATTTAAGCACTAAAAATAATGTAAAACTTAAGTTTGATAAAAAATTACGTGTCTACACAATATATTAAATCAAATATAATAATCTATAAAATGACCTAATTGACTCTAGATGTATGAGGATATGAGGGTTTTCGAATAAAGAATTCAAAATATGGCCAAACGATTGTAATCTTAGATGAATTGAGTGGCCTATTGTATTAGGAATTTAGTCAATTGAATTTAAATATTGCCAAATCGAATCAATTAGCTAAATTCAATTGAAGTTCAAATAAGACAAGTAATTATCGATTAATTATTTGAGGTTCTTAATTTAAATAAGACAAAGTATTTCTTAAGACATAAGTTTATTAATAATTATACATAAATATGAAGTTAACTAATTTAGAGTTATATATGTATGTGTGTATGTATATATATATAGTAATATAATTATTTCTGAAAACTAACAAAACTATTTAGAGAATAGATTTAAAATATTTTTGAAATTTTCAAAAATAATAATTTCAAATTGAAGAAGCTCGATAATTAATACGAATTGCATATGATCAAAATTGGGTGTCAACACTCGTGATGATTGAAAGGTGTCCTATATTATAATTGTATATAATCAATGTTTATACACACTTATAAAGTGCAGGTACATTATTTAAAAATTATCTACAATTGATTTGTGTATGTGTTGTTTAATTATGTATAACAATATAAAAATGTATATAAGCACCTTTTATACACTATTATACACGTATATACAAGTGTATACACTATTTTAAATTAAAAAATTATTGAGTATAATTATAAAGTTATATAAAATTAAACTTTCAACTTTATTAAAAGAAATACTAATACTCGGTTTGCTTCGATCGGTAAATCATTTTATTTTTAAATATTGATACCCACAACGATAGTACTTTATCATAATATATTCAAAATCTTAGTTGGTTAATTTCTTTCATTTGTGCTTTCATTTTTTTTTAGTTTATTTCAATTTTCACACGGATTAAAAAGGTTAAACCCATGAAATATTTTGCATCTTTGCAGTCTAAGTTTGTAAGTCGATATTATCTCTATAGAGTTGCTCTACGTAAAAGGATCTACTACTAATTATGTATGTATTTTTAGAGAGAAGCAAATAGATCGAGTTAGTTTGTACAGTTACCAACAAAAAATAAAATGTTATCTTCTTTAGTGGTTAACGGTTCATAATCAACGTGATTTTTTTTTCATTTTTTCATATAAAATAAATAAAAGATTTGATATTATTATTATTCAATTTCTCTACGTAAAATCAAATGAACAGAATAATAAAATTGATATATTTCAAAAAAAATAATAATCTTAAAATGGTGGAAAATCTACCATTTTATAAATTTCAGCTTCTAAGATATTAAATAAATTCCCGTTAATAAAGATGTTAAGAGTACAAAATTTGGAATCAAAATATAAGAGTAATTTTTTTTTAATTTTATTCTAATTGCAGGAAATTCATTTCTATTAAATATAAATAAATTTCTTTCTACAACTAACGAGTAATAACATTTTTCTTTTTATAATAAATTTTAGCATTCTCAAGTCATTAGTAGCAATAATATATTTCATTTCATCCTCCATTGAATAAAAATCAGGACTTGTATCTTCTTTTACCGTGAATTTTGTTTTGAATCATTGAGGTAAGGTTCTTTTCTTCAGAGTAATTTGAAGAAAAAGTAGTGGGAAAGAGAAACAACTGAAAAATGGGTTAAAGACCTAATTTCACATAGACATGAGTTCTATTTGTATAAAAATAGTCAAGAGACCAAACATGATAAATTTTTGAATACTTAAAGGACTAAAACTAGTAAATGCATAGTCAAGGGACTAAAAATGGTAAGTATATAATTAAGAGACCAAACATGATAATATTTTGAATAGTTAAAGGACTAAATATGATAAATCTATAGTTATAGGACTATTTTAGACCTACTTTAATAGTTGAGGGACCATTTATGAAATTCTCTAATTATGAACAATCGTACCCAAATTGAATTTTTTTTGTAGCAAATAGTTGAATTATTCAACTACAAATTCTAAGTCGTCGCTATTTAATACCTTACATATTTTGTGACAATTTTTTGTTGTCACTAAATCGTAGGTTGATTAGAGACAATAAAATGATGGTCACCAATTGTTTATATTATTAGTGATGAAAATAAATGTTACAATAAAATCTAAATTTTTATAGCTAAAACTTAGAATATTTAACTACAAGCTCTAATTTGTCACTATTGTATCAACATATTTTTTGAGACGAAATTATTTTGTGTCTAAAAATTAATTAATTTTAAGGCAAAAATTATTTGTCACAAATTAAAAACATCATTAGTGACGAAATAATGTGTCACTGGTAACTTTAAATTCGTGACTGACAGTACTCAATAAATGGCGCCAATACATTTGTTGGTGGGAAACATTAGTGGACAAAATTTTGCTACGAACTATTATGTTTCGTCACCAAAAGTATTTGCCTTGTATATTTAAGCACGAAAAGTAATTTTTGTCACTAAAAGTGAACAATTAATGACGAATTTTATGTCGTAGCTAATAATTTCGTAGCTATATATCATATTTGTTGTAGTGATTAGACTGACTGAATATAAACAACTAAACAGACTTAAGAAATAAATTATGAAACGCTTCCACCAATACGTAGTCGATGCCGCCGCCATATATAGAACGACGTGAATAAAATAAACACACAAGGCAACATATAATATTTAAATCAACACATAAATAAATTATACAACACAACAAAGTTGGCCAATGCGATGTAATGAGATGATGAAACGATGGGATGATGTGGTGATACCAAGGTCGTCACATAACCTGTCGTATACACCTTGTCGAGCATTTAGCTTCTAGACAAGAACCCATGGGGAACTGGCAATCCATAAACCAATCTCATAATCTCAATGTCTCATCAACTTGCCACCTACCTCGTGGTCAAGGATATAAGTAAAGTATCACATTTTCTTTCTCAAAAATATAATTTTTGTCCACTTTCTCATATTTCCATGAACAATGATATGTTGCATAAGGATGAGTGCATTACAACACATACAACACAAGGCATAATCAGTTCATCAAAGGCTCAAATAGTATAAGTCCCCAAACTCAACAAGTCATGAAATATATTCTCAAATGATAGAGATAGTGAAGGAAACTATTTGAATTCGATCTTTACCACTTAAAAAATATTTCTTTTATTTTAAGATGTTCAAAAATAAACTCAAGTCCCTAACTCGGACATCTCAATGTCAACTATAAAGATAGATCACACGGACCCTTGTTTGGACAATAACTCAAATATCACAGAATTTTCGCAATAATTACAGATATCACACAAGACTTCACAGACTAAGCATCACAAATAGACATCATACGAACTAAACAAGGAGGTCAACATTTATCAACTTCTAACCGTGTTACTACTCATTTCACAGTTGACTTCTTAGAAAGGTTAATTACTCATTTAAGTCTAAAAGAGGGATAGTCAAACATACCTCAATATCAAAACTTCACTCTAACAATCCTATCGGAGCACTTCCTCAACCACACAATCACCGCAACGATCCTCAACTATCAAGAATGAAAAGAGTTCATCAAAAGGAGTCAAATGATACCCATATTGGTAGGATTTGAAACCGGGGATAAATTAATCCAAAGATCACTTCAGAAATTGAAAGGCTAAAATTAGATTTTTAGTTGAAAATCAAGTTCTACAAGTCAAGAGGGATTCATAGTTGAAAAACTCATCAAATCGGCCAAGAAATGAGCTCCAAATCAAGAAAATACCCATCTTCCAACTTAGGGGGAAAAACCCTGAAACCCATATTGAAATCAAGATTTAAAAGATATTTTTGATGATAAAAATTAAAGGAATTGATAAGAAGTTGGTAGAGGAACTTATGTATTTGGATCCTATCCCCTCTTGGATACATCCTTCTCCTATGTATTCGGATGTCCTATCCCCTCTCTGATACATGTATCACCTATGTATCCGGATGTCCAGTGATGTATCCGAAAGTCCAATGATGTATCCGAAATTCATAAATTTTAAGATTTTTTTGTAATTTGAAAAAGAGTAGGGAAATAATGTGATTAGCTCTTAATATATCCTATGGGGTATAAGTAAATTATACTAAGTAATAATAAATATTTTTATGTATTATAATATAGGGCCTTAAATATATGTATGGTGTGATTTTCCTTACCTTATTTATGTGAAAATGGAGCCCAACACAAGCAAGGCCAACCTATTCAAGCCCATGAATATTGTGTGATCCGGCCTGTTTGATTCGTAGAAAGTGCATATGATTTTACTTATCAACACTAATCATTCATTGGCTGGAATTTAACTTGTGGCTTGAGATAAGTGTGTACTAGTAGTAGTAAAAGAAAGAATAACCAACAAACTTAGAAGAAACAAGTTTTTAGCCTAATAGAAAATTGCGTTTTCTTAATAAATTTGATTCAATCACAATATGCTATATGGTTTAAATTAATTTTTCTTAAGATGAAACGGAACACTATTCTGCAATACTGACAATTGAGCTTGCAAAACTAGAGCAGATCACATGATACTTACTTTTATTTTAAAATCAATTCAAAAATGAGGAGAGAAAGTTTGCAGATACCTTTGTGTTTTGAAACTAAGGTGAATTCTCTGAATTTATAGATATAAAGAGTTAGAGAATCAACGCTTGTTCATAAAAGGCAGAATCGATTTGGCAATTATCGTTCAAGGAAATTACTGTTAGGGAATTTCCCTATACCGAGGGGAAAAGGCCACAAATTTTAAAATAAATTTTGTGTGAAAATAATATCAAAAATTGAAAAAAGAAATAACATAAAAGGAAAATAAATTTGCTACAAAATTATTTATTAATCAATCAGTTCATTTGATCAAATTCATATCTAAAACCTAGATGTGTGAAGGTAGACTTTCTTTTCAAATTTGAAGTCGAAATCGAAGTCGAGCCGAGCAACAACGACTTCAGGATTGTCTTTCTTCTCAACTCTTTAAGAGCTAGAAAAAGAGTTTATTATGTCAAAAGTTATAAATTATAGCAAGGGCGTAACTTTATGATCTCTTAACTTATATTCACCAAACAAATGTCATGTTCAATCATGACTACAATCCTATAGCCACCCAATCCTCTCTAAAATCTTGTCATAAACAGAATATGAACGTTATCCAACAATATATAAGCACAACAATCTTCCTCTTCCTATAAAATAAAAAATAAAGTTTCTTTGAAAAATGAAACTTTTTTCAAAATTTTATTTCCCTTTATTTTTCAATCACACCACGACTTAAACCCAACAAACTGGTACTTACATTAAATGTTAAAGTAAGTGCTCTTAGCCAATAATGAGTCTCAATATATATATATATCACAAACGAGGTAGTGGGAAGGAAGAAAAACCTTACATGAAAGGGAATATTCCAAAAACAGAAAGGAGACGACATTAGGAACCACCAAGCAAATTAATGCTCAGGTCCACAAATGAATTGATTGTTTTTCGGAAAATCTTAGTAGCTCAGTTGATTGACATATTTCAATTTTATTTTATTAGCGATAATTCGATTTTTTGCCTCGTAATTCGTTCCCCCCCAGTTTCCCTTTGCTACCCCAACTTTTAAAATATATATATATATATATATATATATATATATATATAAAATGATTGCTTGTCTTTTTAAATTTTCTTGGTAACACAAACCACACAATTAGTCATATGAAAGGGACGCATATATATAATGAAGTCCCTTATCAAAATGGCAAGATGCACTTTACACGTAAATTTGTTAGGGATAGACAAATATGATGTTGATTCTTCAAGAAAAAAAAAAGATTATTGATGACCCTAGAGCAAGTTCATATATATAAAAAATTGTCATCATTTTCGTCTTCCACGTCAAATTCTTTTGAAGAACTTATGACTTGTTCTAATTGAACACCTGAACATCTGATAAAATATTTTTGTTAGATATTTAATTTCCGTTCAATATTTTGAAAGAATTTTTGTGCGTGTTCTCAAACGTCTATAATAGGTTAGACGAGTTAACTACATAAATTATATTATCTACACATCAACTTCAATTGGAACAAGATGAGGTTGTATAGTTATTGAGGCTAATACATATAATTAAACAAGGTGACATATTTTAAATAGTTAAGTTATCTACATAATGGCCATTTAAGAATACGCACAAAAGTTTTTCCAAAATTTGAATCGAAAGTGTTTCAATAGGAATGTTTTATAGTGTGTTTATGTGCTCAATAGAAACAAATCATAGTTCTATTATCTAAATTAAATTTACTGATAAATTTAAAAAGTTAACTATGTATTAAAAATGAAAAATTAGTTTACTAAGATTCCGCGATCCAAAAGAATATATCCAAGATCTTCTCATCGCAACGTATAGGCTATAATTCCTGATTAATGTACCTTTGATTCGTTAAGCGAAAGCTTTACATACGAAATTCAAAATCACTATAATGGATTTTCGTTTTTGTTCGACCTATCAATCTAACAAGTGCCATTTATTATATTTAGTTTAAACAGTACTAGTATATTATTTTTTTCATGTTATTTTATGTATAAATAGTTATTAATCTCTTCATCCCATTTTATGTGGCATTTTTTGAATTTTGAGATTCAAATAAGTTTGTTTTTGACCTTAAGTAATTCATAAATCTTTTAAACATTTTGAATTATTAATTATTGTGCCTTATATTACTTTTTACGTAGTTTACAAATATATAAATTTCATTTCAAAAAAATTGAAGATTTCGTGCACAAATTTTCAGTCAAATTTAAATTGTTTGATTCTTAAAAAACAAAAAGTGTCACATAAATTAAAATAGAAGGAGTAATATAATTAAACTTTATAGTGAAGTGGTGTGACACCAATTGGGTGAAGGTTTGTCAGCCACCAAATACAACAAACCACAGAAAACTATCGCTCAAAAAAGGTAGTTTACGTGTATACCCGACCCCCACATGCAATATATAATACTCCTTCCTTTTTCTTTTTTTTTAAATATTTCTTACTTTTCCTTTTAGTCTATTTCAAAAAAAAAATTAATCATTTTTTTTAGGAAAAATTGTATATAATAGCAAATTATTAATTCAAATTAAATGCTATAAATATAGTTTGATTTAATTGTACCCCATAGCAAACTGTTGCTATTTCACCTCTCTCCTGGTGAATCTCGCTCGCCACTCTCGTTCTCTCCCTCGCCTCTCTCATTTTTTATACAAATGCAAGTGTATAAAGTGCATTTGTGTTTGTATAAAGCGAGAGAAAATTGTATATATACATATATTTTCGTTCCCCTCTCTCCTCTCCCAGATCTCGCTCGCCACTCTCCCAGATCTCCCTCTCTCACTTTATACAAAAAACGCAAATTGTATAAAATGTTTGTGTTTGTATAAAGTAAAAGAAAATTGTATATATACATATTTTTTCGTTCCCCTCTCCCAGATCTCACTCTCTCACTCGCCTCTCTCACTTTATATAATTGATCTTTTTGTATATGTATACCAAAGCAGATTATACAACTGCTTCTTTTGTATATGTATAGCGAAATATACATATTTATGTTTGCCATGGAGCACAATTATGCAAACTTTGCTATAGCATATAAATATAAATTTTGTGTTTGCTATATGTGAAAGTTGCTCTTTTTTTATAACTCTTTAATTTCAATTTTTTCACGTGACATATTTAAAGCCATAGAATTAAAAAATATACATTTAACATAACTGTAAATGATCATAAAATTAAAAAAAATTCTTTATCATCTTAAATTGTGTGTCAAGTCGTTGTTCTTTTATAACAAATGACAAATGTAAGCAAATAAAGCAAATGAATCCCTTGACTATCATTACACCCTAATCATAATCATAATCATAATCATATAAACATGCAAAATCCAAATATTAGCCTTAAAAATGATCGTTTTTAATAATTATACACACAGAGAGAGACATAGAGTAATTTAACCAGTATGTTAGGTACTAATTAATGTTTATCATAAGAAGTTTATTTATAATTAATTTATAGATGATATAAATAACACTTTTTGTGCTACTTAGTAGTCATTAATAGCCGCAAGCCTGGGGACCAAATAATTAAAGTACATTTCGGTTTATCACGTGTTGGAAAAAAAATCATATGTCATTGATTAGTTACAATTATACACATGAATTCATAATTTGATCGTTATAAATTTGAATTTAGAATTTAGAATCAAGTTTATAGTGTAGAATATTAAGGGATTAAATTGAAATACAGTGTATTAGTAATATTATAATTATTTCTTAGCCATTATTTGAATTAGTGTATTAGCAAATATCATGCTTGACATATTTTCTGAAAAAGTTATTTTCTTATAAAAAATATTCTCCACATTCTTTAGCTTGATTTTTAGTTATATACGTCTTTAATTGTGAATAGGTAGAATGTGTATTAGTTATGCATATATAAGTTGAAAATACTATCAAATAAGAAATTAAATAATACAAAATTCATACTAATATTAATGTTCTAAATAAAATAATAATAGATGAAACAAACATGAAATTTGACTTTTACTTCTTGTCTATGGGTTGTTTAGAATTCGTGTGAATACCTATGCCTATGCTTGACGTCTTCTTATAAGGTTGTATAGTACATTGTTTTGGCTAAAGGTTTGTGAAGCTTCTTATATTGGAATAGGAAGCTCATTTATCTGAATATTTTTTTATTACTATAACGAAATGTTAATACAAAAAATATATAATATAACTTAGAACTTGATTGTTATAATAAAATAAATATTATCATACGGAAAATGACTGTTAATATAAAGATATGACGGAAGAAGATAAATTTAGGCAATTTCACTTGATTCATGAACAAATATGAACCTTTTCTAAAATAAGACTCCACATGCCTTGATTTATGTGGCACAACTACTATTTTAAGCGTCATTTCTTTTATCGAAATTTCTTTATCTTTCTATCTGTATCTCAAAATTTGAATAATGATACATAAATTGAGACGGGGTCCTGTTGTATGCCACGATGCATTAGCAATTAGGCAGAAAACTTGCTTGGCTAGAAATAAAGCCTCTTACAAGAAATACAACTTCAAAAGTATACTTTTTTTTTTATTTCCACTCGTCACTACAAACCATATATTATAAAATTGTACAAATTTCCGTCTCTTTCTACTTTGCCATTAAATTTTCCACTTTTTATTAGTTGTTGTTTCTTCTTATTCCATTCACTCTTATTGTACATAAAAAATGAAGGTATGATATTCTTCATTCATCTTGTTTCATTTCTTTTCTTCTTTAGTACATCCATATACATGATTTGATCGAGTCAGTATTTTTAGTTTATAAATTTTAAATCATCATTTTTTGTTTATGAGGTTCTATTTATATATGTCAAATGAATTATTATTTTTTATAAATATAAAATTTGCATTAAAGTTATTGAATTCACTGAGGTGTGGCTTTGCCCCGGCTGCACATGTGTTTTACTTTTTCTACTTTCGGGATAGGAACCAAAATTACTGAAATCAGTACCTTAACATTTCTTTCCTAGATCCTTTGGATCACAACAAAAAAAGCGTAGACTCAATTATGAAATTTATCGATATTCTCTATCTAGCTAATTTATCATTAAAATATTCTCAACTAATTGAATTTTTATATTATTAGTTGTTAATCCAACTAAATAGAATTAACATGAAATTTTAGCTATTAAGTTAAATTTTGTTGGTTCCTTATTTTAAGCTTTCTTTCTTTAACTTTGATTTGTGTAGAAATTTATCCTGAAATTGGATTTGGGAGATGACAGAGAAAAAAGGAAGGCCTTGAAGATAGTGGCTGCTCTTCCAGGTAATTAATACTTCTTCGGTTTCAATTTAATTGGCTTGATTCGAAATATAAATATCAAATTAACTAACATGATGTGAATTTAAATTTTAATATTTTTGCAATAAAAATTACTTATTTAGAAATTATTATTTTACTGTTTAAATAGTGATTATGATAAATAAATTTTTAAAAAAAGAAAATAATTAATTTTCTATTACAAGTTAAAATTTACAATATCCTATTAGTACTACATATAGCTTATTATTAGTGCCCAACTGTTAACGGGTTAGGAGAGTCGAGTGGTGAATATTATTTGTAAACTTGATGTGGAAATACTAATTTAATATGGCAACTAGTTTGAATTCATTGATATGTTTTTGGCTTTTTGGAGAAAAGAAGAAAAAAAATATTTAGTTTGTTTCAGTTTGATTGTCATACTTTTTTTGAAGCGTGTTTCAAAAGTGTTTTTTTTTTAACAATTCGTTAATTTCAATTTTTTATATAACATATTTAAGATCACGAAATTTAATAACATTTTAGTACACTTCATATGTTTTTAATGGAAAAATCCTTTTGATCGAAAAATTTAGTCAGAATTTGGCTAGAATGGTAAAGTAAGATATTTCACACTATGTTATTTTACCTTTTTGAACATTTTTATCCTTTTAATTAAAAAATGAAAAAAAAGATCAGTTTATTTTAAAATAAAAAAAAATATTATAGACTTTTTAAATTTCTGACCAAATTCTGATCAAATTTTCTGGTCATTTAGCATTACCCGTCTACAAGATTCAAACTCTCTTTACTTTATTAAATTTTGTGTTAAGTCAAAATATATCAAACAAATTAAAACAGAGAGAATTACGAAATAATTTGTACACGTCGATTCTTGAATGATGCCACGTCAAATGGGTCCTCCATAATTACAACTTACCAAGTTGTCTTCTCTAAACGTCAGCAACTCATTTTGCCCTAATACAACACTCCCTGTCTCCCTCGTATCATATTACTTGATCTTTATTAATTTGACATATTTTTAAAGAAAAATTTAATTAAAGTATATTTTATTAAATTAATTTTATTAATGATGTTATATAATTTCTTAGTATTGTCAATTCTTCTTTGGTGAAGGGCCTCATCGAAATAGTATCTAATTTGCAACAAAAGAAATTAAAATGTTGTTACAAATGTAGCTCTTTATAAATTTCTATGTAAAAATTCACCAAGAATTTAAGTAACAAATACTTCTATTATATGACAAGGTCATTTTAGAAACTTTAAAGATCTAACCTAGTTAAATAATTTACATTTTGAATCCGTCTCTGTATAATAAAATTGATACTTTTGAAATTTTGTAGGGATTGATGAAATTACGATAGATATGAAAGGTAAGACGTTAACGATAATAGGGACGGTTGATCCGGTGAGTGTAGTGAGCAAATTGCGCAAGTTTTGGGCAGTAGAAATGATGTTAGTAGGACCAAAAGAGGAACCAAAGAAAGAAGAAGAAACAAAGAAAGAAGAGCCTAAAAAAGAAGGAGAAAAAGAAGACAAGAAAGAAGAAACAAAAAAGGAAGAAGAAGAGAAGAAGCCAATGGTACCAATAGGTATGGTAATGCCATATAGACCATATTATCCTCCTCCTCCTATGCACACATATTACCAAGTTCATCATCATAGCATTGAAGAGAATCCTAATGCATGTGTCATTTGCTAAAAAGAAAAATTACGAATCGAAGCGATAAAGGGCGAAATATCTTTGTAGGTCACTTTGTCATCACTTGGAATGTTTTAATGTACTAATATATATGTTATGTATGTATATATAGTGTACAAACATCTAGTTGGCCTTGGTTTGTCCTATTTTATAATATATGAATCCAAGACTAATTAACTTTCAAGAATATAAATGTAGAGGAGATTTTGTGAATAGAAAATATTATCCTTTTAAGTTGTTGTACGTTCAAAGTCAACTATATTACATATTGTGTAGAGAGTATTCAATAAGAATTTTTTTTGTGTTACTTATGTGATTGTGATACTTGAAGTTTGAATCAATTCTTGTGTTTTCCAACTCACATGATTGTGTTGATATTACTTGGCTTGGTTGAAATGAAGTGAAAAAGTACCAACCATATATCATAGTGATGAGATGAATATAAATTTATATATCTTTAATTTAATTAGAGGTATTAAATTTAAGTCTTTGATATAAAAAATGTTCACAATAAAACAGTGTTTCTTATTTTAATGAATTTTACTCGATGTGTATGTAATTCAGATTATTGAGATATCAAATATCAAATGAAAAAACAAAATAAAACGAAAAAGTTAAGAATAATTTGCTAGCAAATATTGGATGTATATGAAAATGAATTGCCAACGAATTCTTCCAACAATCCAAATTCGTTAACAAATTACTAACATATTTCAGAATTTAGCAATGGATTCCTAATGAATGCCAACTAAAATTTTACTAACTAAATAATGTAGTTGGTAAATATGTTAGGAAAAAAATAGAATAAAAAATAGCAGGATCAATATAAGAATAAAGTCAGGAGGTTTTGTTTGCATGTATGGCAAAAATCTTAATTAAAAATTTTGACTACTTATACCGCTTAATTTATCAACTTTTTATTAATAAATTACCGACGAAAATATTACTAATAAATACCTTTCATAGGTAATATTACCAATGGAATATATATTGATTGGTAAATATGATAGAAAAATGTAGAGTATAGTTTACTAACAGATTATAAGCGAATTACTAACTAAGAATTAAACAACAAAAGAATTATGTAGATAATTTTACCAACAAGTCAAAAATGATTTGAGGAATCAACATAAAATTTTGGGTAATAATTTTTCACCACATAAACAATTCCTATATATTTTATAGTATATATATTATAGCCAGTTGAGTGAACCAAATAATACCTTGATGTGTTTTTGATGTAACATGTCACTTTGGGTGGTCTACCATTGGAACCTAACCTAGCCACACAAATAATCTTCCTCAACTTATTTGTTTGTATGTTTCTGAAATAACATATTAATAGAAATAGAGGATCAAAAAATAGAAATCTATATATGCAAATTGAATTATTATTATTTTTGTTTTATTATGTTAGTCTTTGATTTTTCCTTTTGATGTAAAGCATTTGTGTAATATTTTTGTAATATACATTTGATTTTTTTTTTTTTCAGAAAGTACTTCAATTTAATTTTGAGAATTCAAAGTTTGTTTGGAAAACTAAACAATTTTGGGCAAAAAGTACATTTTCTTAGATTTTTGTATTTTGAGTTTTTTGCCAAAAAAAAAATTAATCCAAAACTTGACAAATTTTATGGGCAAACAAACTGTCAAAAGATTTTTCAAAAAAGTACTTGCAATATCTATGGCCAAATAGGTCCTAGACACTTAAATTGAGATAGGAAAAATATAATATTTTAGTGACAAAATCAATTTTTTTGGTAAGCTAATTCAAAATACATACAAAAGAAATCAATGAAATTCATGTATATATTTATATACTTTCTGCATCACTCAACATCAACACAAAAAATTGGGCGGCATTTGGCGACAAAGGAAATTGTGCAAAAGAGTATAACCATCTCTTATCTTTTGGAGGAAATTAATTTTTAGTTTGTGACACAATTTTGATTGAAATGTTAATTGTGATTTAAAAGATTAAAGAAATTTGATACTTGGATAATGTGACCAAAAAACATGTAACTACAATTCTTTAACAAAATCTTTTGGAGTCATGATTAGGGTAGGGGAAGAGGGAAGATGATGGATGATAATTTAACTCACACCTATTATTCGAAGCACATTCAACGAAATTTTACCCTACATAAGATTCATATCATGTCTTCAATTCAATTGTTAATTACTCATATTATTTGTCCATTAAACGAGCATACTTTTATAATTATTTAGGAACAAATTACATAAATATTTCTATTATATTTCAAATCAGATACACCTAAATACATATATTTTTCTATTAAATTCACTATGAAATATATATACAGAAGGAGAGAGGTGAGTGAGAGAGTCAGTGTATCCCAAATACATGTAAATAACACTAGATACATGTATCTGGGATACCAAATACATTTTAGATACATTTTGAAATATAGATGCGGGAGTGAGACGAACGAGAAATATGAGAGGCAAGCGAGAGAGAGTTAATGTATCTCAGATACATGTGAATCCACTCGAATAAAGAGTATCTAGAACAAAGTACACACCTAATTTTGATTTCATATATTCAAGGTACATGTATCTGGGAACCGCAATTGACACGAATGATAATTTCAAAATCTCACATGAAAGCACATAACTAGGTCCTAAATTAATGAATCTGTGTTGTTTGCCCAATTATTTATTCGATTACAAAATTAGCTTTTTTATTTGTTATTTTCACTATTTCATATTAATTGAATTTGTGTGTGGTCATTATTCAAAATAATTGAATTTTTAAAGTTCAAGAGGGATATTAAATTTTTTTTCTATATTTGTCATTTTCTTTAATGTAGTTTGATATCTTCTGATAGATTATAAATTATACTATTTACAAAGTTAATTTATAATTTTACAAAAGATAATAGTGAAAAATATCATTTAAATTATGGCCATAAATATTTTCTTAAAAGTGTACATTGTCCCACAAATTGAGTTTATCTCGAATAGAGTGAGTATTGCCATTAGTATATATTTTTTAAAGTCCAATTGGGTAGATGAGGTCATCTTAGTGCTGCATGTCGTCATTGTGGATTGTTATTATTTAGAGATTGTTCTTCATTTACATAATTGGTCAAAATTATACTCCACGGTTCACATCAAGACTATGTATAGTTTGTTTTTTTTCGTGCGTGTGTGGAGTTAGGATAAAACACGAAAAAAAATTAGGATTTAAAAAAAAAAAATTATGACAAGAAAAATTCGAAGTTGCTATTCTTTTAGCGTGCACAAGATAAAATTTTCGCTCTTATGCAATAGCTTGCATACCACATACGAGAGGTAACCCACACAGACAAATCTGTGCGATGAGCTCAACCTAGAAGGCAAACCATTTACTTACACTGGCAAAGAGTTTCAAACTTGAGTTTAGAAGTCCCAAACTCAAATCACTGAACCCAAAAATATTTAGTATTTTAAAAAAAATAGAATAACTTAACATGGGGTCGATATCTTTATATTCCTTTTCTTTGTTGATCAATCTTATCAAACTATTGCTATTCCATCAGAAAATACTTGAAAATTTACTAAACAATGATTGTAAAAGATTTGAAGAAAGTTAAACATGCATGTAAAAGCCGTTTTCTCGATTCTTTTATACCAATTCTGTAACATGTGGAAGTTTGAATTTCCAATTTTTCTCCTGTGCATACTCTCTTTTTTTTCTTCCTGGAATAGTATTTATATGCTTAGAACATATATAAGTTTCTACAACTACACTGTATTTGATGACCTGTTGTTTCAAAATTTTGACTAAACCAAGGCATGGCTAATTATCAGTTGGGCAAAATATACATATACATCCAATTACAAGTGAAATGAAATAAATCATCACCCCCAGTACACGAAGAAAGATTTGGAATAAATTCAATAGCTCGATATCTTGCTTCGATAACATCCCTTTTGAGCTGATGGTCTTGCGGAAACAACCTTTACACCCCACAAAGGTAGGGGTAAGATCTGCGTACATGATATCTTCCTCAGACCCCACTTGTGGGATCGCACTGCATATGTTGTTGTTGATATAACTCCTTATATATAACACTTAAGACAAAAAGCAATTCCATAACCTTAATGCATCACTTCCAGAATGCAAAAATTGGTCTATTAAACCCAGGTTTGCGACCAGACGCACTGGATGTTATGTCCTCTACCATTCTAAATCCAATCTGCATTCATATTAAAAATTGACGCATCAGTCATACCTAACAGCGTCATAAAATATTTATCTACCAAGTTTCATAAGCTAAAGATTCTCTGCGACGTACCTTGTCCAAAAGAATATATTGAAAATCTTCTGGACGAATCTTAATTTCTTGATAATTAATTCTTGTTGTCTGCATAACGAGGAAAACATTAATATGCTCCAAAGGAAAATTTTGTCCACACGCTCGAGCTTTAAGGAAAAGAACACAAAATATGGTATTGGCTGTACAAATTATAAGTTAAAAAAAGTGTATCTGAATCTAGCAACAATATGAAAGGGAATACCTCAGATACAAGACGATTACTGTAGTATGAACTCCAAGGCTGAGGCTCCAAAATAAAGACACCACCCTGTTACAAAAAAATACAGTCAAAAAGTGTTATTCAGCAAATTATTTCCAGAACCAAAAAGATGCTTCTCATATAATACGTAACATATTTACCGGTGAAAGAAGCCTCCAGACTTTTGAAAATAAAGTTATAAGTCCCTCATCACCCCAGTTTAATTGCACCCATTTTGACACGCTTAAACTGCATCAACAGAAATTCAATTGATCATGCACACATACATATATAATTAAAACAAAATCTTCTAGCACCTAATACTACAGAAATTCACAATAGTAAAGGCAAACATACTTTATACTAATATTACATTGCTTAAGATTATATGACTTATGTGATACAGAAAAGCAGAAAACCAGGTCTAATCTTCTCTGTAAGTAACCTCTGGAGTTAATTCAAGCGCTCAATTTTCGGGAAAGCCAAAGATTGAGAGCCCTGCACCTTTCTTGTATTATCGTTTCTACTCAGATGACTTGCCTATACCACTAAAAGGAGAGGTGAACTTTTAGTTTATTTTGGGTGATTTTGGCAAGGAATCACAATTTCTAACCATATCATATCTTCGCTACCATTTCATAAAAGGATAGCAATGAACAAGAAGGATTTCTTCATATATCTGGAACCATACAAATAAGATGACGCTCAAGGAAAAGAGAACTTACCAAATAATCGTATCATAAGATGTATTTTCCCCTGGATGCCAATTCTGAACAAAATTTCCCTTCCTGAAAGAGACTATGTCAAACAAATTTGCCTCTTGCACATGATGAGATTCTGTACAATCAATGCCTGCAGGCTTCTTAGGTGACTCGGCCTCATGGTTTTCAATACCAGTAACATTCTTTGACTCAGTCGACTTGGCAACCCCTGCCGGCACAGCTCCAGTACTCCTCACTGCTTTCCTGAGAGTCCAATGGGCATCCTGGATTCTTGCTGGAAGGTGATTAGAGATAATCAAAGTTATAAACTACATTCTAGCAACTCTTAGTCAAATGATAGATCCATCATCATGTATTACTTAAGATGACTACTTGGATAACAAAATATGAAATTATCGGCAACTATGACAATAAGTAGCAAAAAGAGATCAAGAGACCAAGTTTATGCAAAACAGTATGACATAATCCAACCACACATTGTTATCCTGGAAAAAACAATTGTTTGATCCAGCCAATTTTACAGAAAAAAAATCAACAGAATGCACTGTGTTCAAAACCAAATAACAGTTTCTTTTTTTGATTATTAGTTTCTAATATGACTTCTCCGTGAAAGTAATGTATACAGATCACAAGTTGCATGAAAATTTATAGCATCATAATCAGTTCCTCATTTCTTCGTGCCAGAATCAACTAATGTGAAACACATATATAGACGAATGAAAAGTTCAAATACTTACCATCATCAATATCGACTCCAAGGATGCTTCGGCAGTTAAACTTTTGTGCTGGAATAAAAAGAGCAACTGATAATTACAAAAGATAAGAAAAGGGAAATGCATAATATCTATTGGTGGACAATGTTTCAGGGATTATCAAAGAAAAAGTCCCGCATGCAAGTAAAAATAAGGAGAAATCCTAATTCAGAATCCCATTTAAAACAGATATCCGAATTAATCAGCTATGCAATTAACAAAAAGTTGTACCTATAGCGATTGTGATCACTCCACTGTTACAGCCAATGTCAAGACAATCCTTGCCTTCAAACCACTCCTTCTTCATAGCTTTTAATCTTGGATCTTCCTCCAAATTCTTACCTATCTGTGCACAAGAGATACCAAACAGTGAGAGTCTATCTAAAGGGGGGAACAAAACAAAATGAAATTCTGAGCTGCCCTGCTCCCAAGAGTGTTTCAACTTGGGAGCAGTAAGATTTTCTTGAGAACACGGGAGGCTATAGAAACCTAAATTTTGCTGGAGACAACATCCTTACCATTAATACATCCATACATTTCTTCCAGATGTTCTTCCATATAATATTATGTAGGAACAACAACAACAACATACCCAGTGAAATAATATGTAGGAAGTGAACAAAAACATAGATAAGATCTTCAGTCTCCCACCACCAAAAAAATACTGTGTGAGGAAAACTTGATTCATTATTTCTGTTTAAATAAACTGTAATTAATTGTTTACACTGCTGATATTTGATTTTAAAATATAGCGGCAGATGGAGGAGATGAATATTCTAACTAAAGGTAACGCAAACAAATATCCCGAGTAACAGAATAATTGGATCAAAAAGACCACAAAAGTTGTACAACAAAATTCAAAACACTATAAATGGGATTGATAGGACACTGAAATAGAGATTTGGAGTCTAAAAACCGGCTAACTCTACTCATACAAAGATTTAGAGAGCAGTACAACCCCTATGCAAAGCATGCCATGAGGATCAACTCACTTGGTGATCACACTCACCTTCACCTTGTAATTGGAGGATTCTAATCCCATAGATAACATCCCCTTCCCCCTGCTCCTGCGTACAACAACATACCCAATGTAACTTTAACTATTGTTCTATTTTTTTGTAAAACAGTTTTGCCCCAAATTGCCTTTAACCTTCTCATTCTCTTATGGTGAGCACACTCACCTTAACCTTGTAATTGGAGGATTCTAATCTCATAGATAACATCCCCTTCCCCCCGCTCCTACGTACAACAACATACACAATGTAACTTTAACTATTGTTCTATTTTTTTGTAAAACAGTTTTGCCCCTAATTGACTTTAACCTTCTCATTCTTCACTTGTAAGAGACTCTAGATACTTCGGAAGAACTTCCATCCTACTGGTAAAGAGAGGGTCAGTTGGTAAAAGAGGAGAAAAACTAACTTCTCTTCGAATAAGTATTATCTTCTCTTTAGAATTAAGTTCCTTAATGTTCGTTTCAGCTTGCAATCTCTTCATCAGCCCCAAGTATTATTACCTTGCTTGAATCCTATATACCTTACTCTACTTTCAATACACAAAATCACGAGTGCATTCTTCCTGCCCTATAATCAACAACATACCCAGTGAAATCCCACAAGTGTGGTCTGGGGAGGGTAGAATGTACGCAGACCTTACTACTACCTCGTGGAGGTAAAGAGGTTGTTTCCGAAAGACCCTCGGTTCAAGTGAAGCTCCCTTCCCTATAGTCATGAGTCATAATCATATCAACCATTACCTAATAGTTATAACCACCTTAACTATTCCAACCCTGCAGAGGTGAACCCAGGAATTGAAAGTGCCGCACCACTATCATCTTTAATATATAGAGGTTAATTCTACTACTACAAAGTTTGGAGTGAAACTCTCTTAAAACTAAAACCAAAAAAAGCAATCCAAAAAAAAAAAAACTTTTGTAACTACTAAATATCAAAAAATTAAAACTTTGGGAAAATGCTAAAGACAGGTGAGTCCACTAAATCAACCAGTTCCTACATACATTTTTCTGAGGTTATCGGGTGGCCGTGACCCCCCAACCGGCGACCTAAGGGTAAGTCCGTCTATCATTCTCATAATCATATACAGGGTAACTCAATCCACAACCCAATACACATTCATTTCCTTATATTAGATGAAAAAATGATCCATTAGCACCAATAAATCCAACAATTAATGAGAAAGCAGAGAAAAGCTTACTCTATAACCATAGTAGTTTCTGTAGTTGCCAAAGACAGCAACTTCTTTTCGTTTTCTCTTCTGGGTCGCCGTCGCCATCGTCGTTGCCATGTCCTCCGGCTGATTCCGTTTGTTCTGCTGCTGATTGTGCTCCATTGAAAAGCTATGGCAGATGAAAGGTTTTAGTTAGAGTTTAGGGTTTTATTTTTAGAATACGCATTTTAACAAAAATGCTCTTTTATATGAGGATTACCTCAAAATAATCTCTACAGACAGTTTTGATCCTTTGAATTTAATACTATTTGAATCTCTGGGAATAAAAAAAATAAATTGAATTCTATCCATCAAAATCAAATCCTACATTACGCAACACAAAAATAAATACATTGTTTACGACTAACTACTAACAGCTTGTTTGACATTATTATTATTGCGGGATGCCACAAGCATTTATTTTGAAATTAAAAAAAAATATATTTTTTTTGGCAAATGAAGTGGTTTAGCTAATCAATATAACTATTATTAGATAGAAGCAAAAGTCATTTTTTTATTGTTGAAAGAAGCTAAAAATTTCAATTTTTTTATTTTAGGGTGTGTTTGGTATGAAGGAAAATATTTTCCGAAAAATATTTTTCAATTTTCTCATGTTTGATTGGGTTGAATGTTTTGAAAAATATTTTCCAAATCAAATCATTTTCCACAAATTTAAGGAAATTGACTTCCCTTCAAAAATTAAGGAAAACATTTTCCAAAATTTTGGCCGAAATTGCTGTTACGATACCAAACTTTATGGAGGACCTTTTACCCCTTTTGCACTATTTAATAGTGTATTTTAAAGGTATATATATGTCCACGTGGACACATTACTATTTATAATGATGCAATATTTATGATGTCCACGTGGGCACATATATACCTTTAAAATACACTATTAAATAGTGCAGAGGGGTAAAACATCCTTTCCAAAGTTCGGTATCGTAACAACAATTTCGGTCAAAGTTCAGATATATTTTAAACCTTTTTCCCAAAAATAAAAGATATTTTCTCAAAAATATTTTCATTCATAAATCAAACACTAAAAAATCTTTTTCGGAAAATATTTTCTGCTCACCAACCAAACATGAAAAAATAAGTCAAAAATCTACTTATTTTCCAGGATAGCATTTTCTAGGAAAACATGTACTTCATACCAAACACACCCTTAATGTTGCTTGTTTCAAGTTTAAGAGATTTCTCTACAAGTGTTATGGATGGATTCAAGTAAAATGTTATAGACAACTCAACAACTCAATGTCTATAAGTTTTTTAATTATTTAAGATGTCATAGTGATGGCAGATGAGCCGATTGAATACGGAGTACATGAATAAAAATGGATTCGATAAAATGATCTTAACCTACTTTGACTCTGAGTTGTTAATGACATATTAGGTTTTAGTTCTAATGTCAATAGTACTCATCTACACTAGACAGTTTTCCAGTAAATTTTAATTTTAATATTTTATTTGTAACGACCTGATTTCGTCGTTATAGAAAAGTCAATGGAGAAATTTTTTGGGTCGGAATACTTTTTCGTAGTATTTGGATTTTTCCCAACCTAATCCAGATTTGAACGAAATCGGAGTATGTGAGGTCTAGGGAAATCTAGTAGGAATTGGGTGATCTAATTATGAATTTGATCACATGAGTGGATAGATAAGTCATTAAGGAACCCATACGACTTTACGGAATTGAATTCGGACGAGTAGAACTTTTGAAATTGAACTTAGCGTGGAGGGTATTTTTTGAGTGTCGTTGGTTGAAGGTGTCTTGTGAAATGGGGGTCTTGGAATTATTAAAATAGATCACTGATTCCGTGCAAGCCTCCAGGGAGGGATTTCTGCCACCAGGGTGTTGGTGAGCATGTTGTTTAATAGATAAAGAAGTAATTTAGTTATTAGTAATAGATAGATATGGCAGATAAATATTATGAGTATTTTTTATGAAATATGAAAGTTTGGGGTAATTTTTGATTTTTTTTTAAATTTCCAAAGACTAGAATTTGACTCAAAAATTATTCTTTTTCTAATATCTGGAAACTTGGAATTCTTAACAAATATATTTGCCTAATTATGTAACCAAACGCACTGACCAAAAAAAATTCAAGTTTTTTTTCCAAATTTTCCCAAATTTTATTTGGGGCCAAGCGGGTTAATTGGAAAATGTGTTGTAATAAGAAATCTTTGAATATTTTATAGGCTTTTCTAAAAATCATAAATAAAATAGTTAATTTTACTAATTTATCGTTTACTCATATTAATGGACATAAAATAATTTATGAAAAATATGTTACAACTTTATGACTTTGTCTTGGAACTTCTATGTTTGTTTAGGCTTTCAAAGAATATTAATTATTGATGTAAATAGAAAAAGTTAATTAATTTTATTTTGATTTAATAAGTGAATAAATAATTTAAAACATATATTTTTCATAAGGTAACTAAATTAATATGAGATGGTGGAAGTAGTATAGGCCACTACTTTTACTTGCACACTTTCTTAAAAAATATTAGTAAAAAATTGTAATTTAACAAAAAAACTAATTGATTTATTAAATGTTTTTGAAATTTGAATTCCATGTACAAGATAAATTGCCCCCAAGTTTCACTGTGTTATACAGTTATACAGATTTATCTACTACTTATTTTTTTTATATATAAGTGTGAATAACCACACATGTGGAGGTCAACATACCTCCTTCACATGTGTAGTTCCACACTTACATATATATATTTGCCTATTTTTTTTTTTGTTTTAATTTATTTATTTTATTTTTTTAATTTTAAATATATTTTAAAATCGCATAAAAAATACTATAAATCATGATAATTGACGACTAAAATTAATATATCTGTGTCACATAAAATGGGACAAAAAAAGTAACATGTATTATTTAATTTGAATACTACGAAAAAATATTATAAATCTCAATAATTAACAACATATTGACTCTTCAAATTCTATTTGTGCTACATATATTGCATCAAGGAAGGTAACATATATTATTTAAAAATTACGTCAAAATTACAATAATTAACAACTTAAAATATTTATAAATCACATCAAAATTTAATTGATTCTTTAAATTTTATCTATGTCACATCAAGTGAGACAAAAAAATCTACGTACTACTTATATATAAGTGTGGATAACAGCACATGTGGCGGTCTGCCTGCTTCACCTGTGTGATTCCACACTTACGTATATATTTGCCTATTTTTTTCTCCATTTACTTTGTTTGTCTTATTTTTTTAATTTTTATATATCTAAAAATTGCATAAAAATACTATAAATCTTGATAATTGACAACTAAATTAATATATTCGTGTCACATAAAATGGGACAAGAGAAGTAACATGTATTATTTAATTTGAAAACTACGTAAAAAATATTGTAAATCTCAATAATTAACAACATATTGACTCTTTAAATTCTATTTGTGCTACATATATTGGGCATATATTATTTAAAAATTACGTAAAAATGATAATAATTAACAGCTTAAAATATTTAAAAATTATATTAAAATTTAATTGACTCTTTAAATTTTATATATATCACATAAAATGAGATAAAAAAAATATATTGGGCCCGTGCTAGCACGGACACTTATATCTAGTCCATATATAATTTTTTTAATCTATATGTAAATATATCAGGTACACTTCACTAAGGAATCTAAACAATTTAGAAAGAGAATATTATTCGTGATGAGCTGGAGCCAACCATGATTATACTCTATTAGTTAATCATACTTATTAAATTACAGTAGTCAAAATTGTAAAACAGTAGTTGAATAACCGATTTCATAGTCTAAAAATTTGACTTGCTGACTTTTGTTTCTATAAATACACACTAGCTAGATAGATAGATACATATTTATTTTTTGTTTCCATGCTATTAGCAATGTAGTTTTGTCTAAGCTGGCTACTAACGAACAACATACATAGTGAAAATTCGTTATATTTTGATGGGTGGAAAGCATACGACACTATGTGCTCTGTTGAACATCTACATCTAATTTTTATTTTTAAAAAAAAATTAATTTATCTTTTACTTCTATTTCTCTTTTCTTTTTAATTTTTTTTGTCTTCTTTCTTTTTCTCTTCAAAACGTCTCCGGAAAATGCCATAAACTTATTTTATTATTCAGTTATCACTAATCGTATCTTTCTCCTCTCTTTTTTTTCTAGAAGAAATCAACTCTCCTTCTTTTAATCATAAACTTCAATTTTTCATTCTCACATACTAAGTTTACCATTGCCATACCGCTATTTTCACCTTTTTTTTTTTCCAGATCTATCATAGTACGTGTTGTTATTGAATTTTGAGTAATAGCAAAATAAAAAATATTTAAAAGTGAGACGGATAGATTAATTTCTAAACCGCTAAAAAATACTTTTCGTAGACAGTGACCATGAACGAGATTAAAAATAGCAAAAATAATTTTTTATACTTCAAATCACAAATTTACTTTAAATTTGCCATCATATCCAAGTCCAATATGCGACCCATTTTTCGAAAACTACTTGACCACACGAACTTAGCAATGTTGTCATCTATTTCTTCGGTTGGCAGAATCAAATTCAATTCAACGATATTATCATTTTTACTTGAATGAAAATTCACTAAAATTATGAAACGAAAATAAAATAAAACCTTGCGAACATCATTAAAGGTGCCGGCGACAATGGAAACACCTTGG
Organism: Solanum piurae; assembly: GCA_029582685.1. Taxonomy (NCBI): domain Eukaryota; kingdom Viridiplantae; phylum Streptophyta; class Magnoliopsida; order Solanales; family Solanaceae; genus Solanum; species Solanum piurae. Next base: position 19,349 of record JAJOOO010005575.1, on the reverse strand, counting down.
GATTGTTGAGGAATTTAGAAATCCAAAAATTAGGAAAGCTTACAGCGGAATAGATAGAGCTAATCATAGTGGACTGGGTCAAACATTTTTTAATGCTTTTTGAGATTTGTAATATTTAATTTTGATAATTAATAGAATGGTGTAATAGCCACCAAAAAATTGTTTTAAAAAAATATAAAGAAGAAGAAAGAAAGAAGAAGATAATGTGCTTCTAGATTTCATATCAATGGAGAAAAAGTTGGTGTCGAAGAAAAGTCAAAAGAGGATAAAAAACAAAAGAAAAAAAGAGAAAGGAAAATATAAAATAAAGACAAAAAATAATAACTTTTTTACTAAAAATATGATGTGGCAGGCGAGTGTATCTCACTACTTAACATAAATTTGGGTATGACTTTTTAAGGAGGTATATATTTCACTTTTAAAATATTTAGGGGGTAATAGGACACCCGTGAAGTTAGAGTGTGTAGTTCAAGTATAGATTGGAGGGGGGGTTTTAGATCATTTTCTCTTTTATTAATATTAATTATTTTTTGGTTGACTTAATTTTTTATTATTTTTATTGACTTTCTCTTTCATTAAATATTAATATTTAATTGATACGAATGTATGTCGTGTGTATATTCTATATCGATTAATATTAAATTTTGAACATCTCATTAATACTAATAAAAATATATTTTGATTTTTGTATATTATTATATTAAAGTTTTTAAATTTAAAGGTTCTTTAAGTAAAACTAAGTGGAGAGAACTGGGTTGAAGCTACAAATTTTTTTCTCAACTATATGGCAACTAAGAAGAGAGGGGTATAAAAGAAGGAAAGGAATGTCTTCGATCTGGCTCTTGTTCCCTGTAGGTTTATAGCACGCTAGGCTAGCTAAGAAAGGTATTCTATCTTTCTCTTTTTGTTGTTCGGCTCGATAGAATTGTTTAGAATCCTCTCCTAGCTTCCTCTTTCCATAGATATGAAGACTATAAAACGTCGATCAGAGAGCAGGGTTGTTCTAAGATATAGAAATAGTTAAGGGCTTGACTAAGTAGTAGATATGGGATTGAGGGGCGCAGGAGTAGAGTACCCCAACCTCACTCAAGAAAACACATAGAGTGAGATGTAGGGCTCAGTTTGTCTTGTGCAGGAGATGGAATTTTCACAAAGCACGTGCATCCGGTACTACTTCGCTATCGGTCACCCAGGAGTATTTAGCCTTGCAAGGTGGTCCTTGCTGATTCACACGGGATTCCACGTGCCCCATGCTACTCGGGTCAGAGCCTAAGCTAGTGATGCTTTCGGCTACTGGACTTTCGCCATGTAGGGTGCAGCATTCGGGCTGCTTCGCCTAGCTGCACGACGCTTGTATTGCTCTCCCACAACCCCGTTTATGATATTAGATAATTTATATAAATTTAAATTTTTAATCTGAAAAAATCCTTGTTTTCTCATAGAGAATAAGGTCTTTTATTCCTAAAAAAGAATATCAAAAATCAAACTACTTAGACGAATATATTTAATATTAGAATATCAAAAAGAAAACATTACTAAATATCCGCCTCTGCTCTCCTCTGGCGCATTCCACTTTTACATTCCTCCCGATTTTTTACACTAAAATAGTGTATGAACAATATCACACCAAATTTAGCATGACACTAACTGGTGTGACATTATTCAACAATACTAGATCACTTTATTATTATTTTATTATTACTTTTATTATATATTCTTTTTAAAGAAATAATAATATAATATTGTGGAAAAATAAAACTATTCCTTTTTAATAGAGTTGTACGTGATCGGATTGGTTCGGGTTTTTCAAATATCAAATCAAATTATTTGTGTAAAATATTTAAATTTATAAATCAAACAAAACTAATGAAATTCGGTTTTTTTTTTGAGTTTTTCAACTTCAGGTTGGTTCGGGTTTTTCAAATATCAAACCAAATTAAACCATTGTGTCAAAGTGATGAGCTGGACAGATCCTATAGCGTCAAGTGATTAAATAGTAGGGCCGGCGCTCAAAACATATTTATAATTATTCACTTTGACCTTATTTTATTTTGTGTTTTTTTTTCTTCAGGGAATTGCAAAACATATGGAAAAAAGAAGACATGGTAAGGTTAATTTTGATTCAAAACGTATAGTAATGGGTGGTGGAGCTAACGAGCTAGACTCTCATCTTTTGTTTGGCTAATCGTGGCGATGCTTTTTTAGTCCCCGTACCTTATTACCCAGGGTATGAATGAAGTTTCGTAAATTATATTATTTTTAGTTATTATATATATATTGTGTAGATTACTAATTCATATTTGCAACTCTTAATACAGATTCAATAGGGACCTATGTTGGAGAACTGGTTTACAACTTGTACCCATTTCATGCAATAGCTCTAATAATTTCAAAATTACTCCAGAAGCTCTCAAAGAGGCATATGAAAAAGGTCAACAAGAAAAAATCAAAATTAAAGGCTTGATTTTTGACCAACCCTTCTAATCCATCTTTGGATAGGGACACACTGAAAAAAATCTTGATCTTCATTAACGAACATAATATCCACCTTGTTTGCGATGAAATCTATGCTGGTACCGTCTTTGATGCTCCACGATTCGTCAGCATCGCTGAAATCATTGAGGACAACAAGATTTGTGTTAATAAAAATTTGATACATATTGTGTCCACCTTGCTGAAGCCTATTTTTTAAAAACTTTTTAGACAACTTGTGTGCATACTACTTTATATTTTGACACCCCTCAATCTAAATCCTGGCTCCGCCACTGATTGTGTCTAGTCTTTCCAAAGACATGGGTTTTCCAGGATTTCGAGTGGGAATTGTACATATATTCCTTCAATGATGATGTCGTTAATAAAATGTCGAGTTTCGGTCTTGTTTCCACTCAAACACAACATTTTTAGCTTCCAAAGAATTTATCACTGAAAACACAAAGAGGTTAAGGAAACGGCACGAGAAAAAAGCAATGCTGGGCTTTATTGTTGGGTGGATTTGAGGACTCTACTGAAAGAGCCAACACTTGATGCTGAGTTGTCACTATGGAGACTGATCATAAGCGACGTGAAGCTCAACGTCTCGCCTGGATCTTCTTTTAGTTGCCCGGAGGCACGGTGGTTCCGAATCTGTTTTGCGAATATCGAAATGTGTCATGATATATTTGTTAGTTTTTATATAAGAAAAAGTGTTTTACATTATAAAAGCTTAAAAAGCAAATTAACATGCTGATAAAAATAAAGTTTTTTTTGTCACATTTTCTAAGCTATTTGTTTTTCCATAGATTTTGGATTAATTAAATTTTAAAAATTCATTTTTAAATAATTGTTTGGCCATGAAATTGATCAGATAATCAGATCTTCAAATAGTTTCAAGTTTTCGAAATTGAAATGAAAACATCAAATTTCATATATGAGCAAGTTTTTATTGTTGTCCGTACTCCATAATGCTCCTTTATATATGGGGTTTGAAATATTTTAGTCATCGATAGAAATAGCTACTATGCAAGTTTTTGCTACTTCTCTCACTTGTCAATTAGCTCTTCATTTTCAGACATGAAGTTATTAATGTATGTATGTTCACATAATGGTGAGATCGATAAGTGATATAGGTTAATATAATCGTTGAATTTATGTTATTATGAATATATTTATCTTTTTCAATTTATGTGTCATGACAAATTTTTTTGACATCGTTCGAATAATAATAATAATTCTAAATTTTGATATGATGTTGTTCTCCTCAATCTAGCTCTTTATTTATTATTTAATTTATAATGTAGAATATAATTGATATTTTAAATTTTATATAGACAAAATAAATTATATATATAATAAATTAAAATAAAAAGAATATTATATTTAGTAAAGAGAGAGTTAAAATAGAAAAGACGATAGATGAAGAAAAATAAATGGATAAAGTAAAATAGATGAAGGAAAAAATAGGGTTAAAAAGAAGATAGAAAAAAAAAAAAAACAGGAGAGAAGGTTGTTAACGTTAAAAATGTGTAATATTTGAAAAAATGATACAAATAATTTCTTGTGACAATTAAGATTTTACTAGCTGCTAATTTATTTTTATCACCACTCACTTGTAGACTAACAAAATATAATGACCAAGTAACAAATTTATCACCACTCACTTGGAGAAAAAAAAACTCATAGTTATATAATCATTTATGAAATTTAAATTTCAAGAATCACAACTTCAAAATCCGATCAAACATAAAAACTAACCATTTCCGTCATTTTTAGTTTCACTAATCCACTTTCCCAAGCTCCGACCAATCTCCGACGACTTCTCCGATGAGTCCCTAGTAGCCACCATTGTGTTTTTCTCTCTCTTTTTCCTTCATCTTTTTTTTTTTGTATTTATATTTACATATAAAGGTATCTTCAAAAATGTAATACTTCTACTTAACTCCCTTTTATGACAAAACCAAAAAGTGGAAAACCTAAAGTTGGGTGAGTAACTTTGCCAATTGGGAGGAGAAAGTGACAAAATATTTATGTATTTTTATAAAGGGAAAAAGGACAAATATATCCCAAACTATCGTAAATGATATGCAGATATCCTCCGTCATACTTTTGGGACATTGATGCCTCTGCCATTCAAAAACTAGAGCATATATGTCATTCGCTCTAACTGAAGACTAAATAGGGACATGTGGCGCAATCTTATCCGTCAATCCTATATTTAATAAATGTCGGATCGATGGATAAGATTATGACACGTGTATATCCGTAGTATAAAGGGTATATATATGCTCTAGTTTTTGGACGATAGGGGCACCAATATTCCAAAAGTATGACGGAGGGTATCTACATACCCTTTACGATAGTTCGAGGTATTTTTATCCTTTTACCTTTTTATAAATAATGAAGTCGAGTGGATGTTCATGTGGCCTGTGGGGCTACTCTCTACTATAGCAAATTTTCTTGCCCAAGTCATATGTTACCCTTATGTTGAAAGACATCCAAATGCTAAATGAAATATACATGGAAAGTGAAAACAAAGTTACTATTAGCTATTAGTTTTTCTATCATTTTTTTTTTGTCATTTTATTTTATTACCGTTTTTATTTTTAACACGTTGTTATCATAAGTCTCTAACCAGTTGAGATGACTTCTAGTCATTTTACTAAAGGAGTTGAGCTAACATGTTTTTTTTTCATTTAAGATACAAAGAAATCCAAAAGTATATGTTACTAGCTATTTAATCTTTGGCCATGAATCTCATTTATAGAATGGATAAGTTTTGTTTTTCAACTCTAAATAGTTTTTCATTAACGATTGTTTATTGTCTTTATCTACTGTTAAGAATTGTGACTATATTAGGAAGCTATGTAAATCATGAAACAATTATTTGAGGGGAAATATTAACCTATGGGCATGAGTTAAATTAAGCTCATGTTGTAATAGTTATATTATTGTACTAATAATTAGTTGATAGATAGCATGCATGATTGTAGGCATAATTAATTAGGGTTGTGTAACCATAAGTTGTATTATAGATGTATACTTGTTCCATGGTAAAAATATCATTTCGTAAATGTGGATAATCACACATGTGATGGTCAACATGTCTGTATCATTTGTGTGTTTTTGCATTTATATATACATCTTGTTTTTTTTTTGTTTTAATCTGTTTGTTTTATATTTATATATATATATATATATATATATATATATATATATTTAAATACTGCATGAAAAATACTATAAATCATGATAATTGACAACTTAAAATATTTTTAAAAAAACATATAAAAAATTCGATTGATTCATAAAATTAATCTATCTGTGTCACATAAAAGGAGACAAAAGAAGTAACATGTATTATTTAATTTGAAAACTACGTAAAAAGTATTGTCAATATCAATAATTAACAATATTTGATTGACTTTTGAAATTTTATTTGTGTTACATATATTAGGACAAGGGAAGTAACAATTATTATTTAAAAATTACGTAAAAAGCACTATAACCTACAATAATTAATAGCTTAAAATATTTTAAAAATTTTACTCAAATTTAATTGACTCTCTAAATTTTTTCTATGTCAGATAAAGTGAGACAAAAAAAATACTCACAAATATTGGACTTGTTCAGGCATTTGTGTCTAGTGTGAATCATAAACCACTTTACAATTCTATCACATGCAACGCGTCACGACGTCAGCTAAAGCAAATACTCCCTCCGTCCAAAAAAAAATAGTCCATTATACTATTTTGAAATGTCCAACAATATTTATTCATTTTATGAAATTAATGAATAATTTTACACTTAGTTCTTAATATATCTTTATCATTAATTATAGTTATTTCTCTATTATATCTTTCAAAACACTATATTATTATATTCAAAGGGTGATATAGTAAAATTACATTTCTATTTATAGTTTCTTAAAAAGTGTGCAAAGTCAATAATGAACAAGTATTGTTAGACAAAGGGAATATTGTTTTTTCTCCAAATGTGGAATTTTTAATTGTAAAAATTACAGAAATCCCACATTTTAGTTCACTTATTATCATTATCCCCTATTAGTTTTACAAATCTCCAAAATCCCTCATTTTTCTCTTAAGTCAAAAATCACGGATACAAAATTTTCTACGCTAAAAAACAGAGTTCATCCCTTCCTTCTTTCTCTCTTAATCTTCTCCCCCATTATCTTGACAATTGATTTTTCCAATAGTTTTCAAAATCAAGTCTCTCTCTGTCCATACTCTAGTTAATTTCGGTACTTCTCTTGAAATCCTCTGTTGTTTGTTCTTCTAATTGTTGATGGATGATGCTAACACTAATCGGATATATGACTACAAAGATATTAGTTGGGCGTAGAACAGATCCAAAAGGCTCCACGATCCATTATTAATGGCGAATGTAAAAGATGGGAAGAAGAAAAAGGATCGTGCTTCATCTTCGAAAACCCAGGTTCCTAAAACCCCAAAAAAAGGGGTCGAAAATTTGTTCCTGCAATTTCTCGACCTTCATTACCTGAGGTTAGGTTTTAGTTCTTCTTCTTTCGAATGTTGTAATGCTTTATGTTAGTTAATCAATTGATGATACAAAAATGAACAAATTCAGATTTCGTATTTAATGTATCATTATTCTCTGTAATCAATTGATACACTAACCCTAAGTAAGTCAAGTTATAATGTATTTTGTTTCAAGTATTATAACATGCATTTTTCAGTAGATCTCAGTCATTAATGTATCATCCAAGTTTTGTTTATGGGTCCGTATGTGTAGCTGGTATTTGAAGTTTCATAGTAAATGTTGTATCAGTTACATATAAGATACATTATTTACAAATAGTTCATAAGTTCATGATTCAAAATTTTAACAAAATATATCAGATTAGTGTATCATGTATAAAATGTTGGCCATTAATGTATCTTGCTTAACAAGGTGTAAAAATTTGTATCATCTATTAACAGGTTGTTTATGGGTCCGTATGTGTATCTGGTATTTGAAGTTTCATAATAAATGTTGTATCAGTTACATATAAGATACATTATTTACAAATAGTTAATAAGTTCATGATTCAAAATTTTAACAAAATACATCAGATTAGTGTATCATGTATAAAATATTGATCATTAATGTATCTTACTAATTAACAAGGTGTTATATTTTGTATCATCTACTAACATGTGTGATTTAAGGGATTTGATTTTCCATTTTAATTTTCCACTAAAAGCGCAAAACAAATAAAATGTAACCTTTAATTAATAATGTATCTGACCCTCTTTTTAATGTATCAACACTTATATTATTGTATCCGTTTTTTTAAATTTTTGAGGAATTTCTATAATTATAAGCTTTTAAGGGATAGATTGTAATTTTGCCTTAAAAGTATGTAATTTCTGTAATTTGCCCTTTTTATTTTTCCAAATCTTGAAAAGTTCTAGAATTTTCAAAATAAATAAATTCTTCTCCTAAAATTATTTTATTCACAAAGTGTATCGCCCAATTAATCACACTAATTCCAAATCTTTCACTTAAGCCATAATATTTAGTTATATAAAATGACCACAATAATAATATCATCTGCTTTTGCCAGATTTACTCTTGGCTTGATATGATTATTGTCATTTTTCACAATCTTATTTTTAAACTGAGGGACATTATGATCTTATTTACTACACAACAACGCAAATGCTCTTTCTTGAAGCACGTATATGAGCTTTCTTTAGGTTACGTTATTTCGAGCCTAAAAGCACGTATAATATACGGAACTTACGTAAGTCCCACTAATTTAGGAGTTAATTACTTAGATATATTCTAGTTTGTAATATTACGTATCTCAATAGTTTTGGGTGCTTTCAGATACGTCCAGATACATGAGATCAAAATTAGATGTAATTTGTTTTAGATACATTATATCAAAGTAGTTTCACATGTATCTGGGGTACATAACAAATCTCGATTGCCTCCCTCGCCTCTCTTTCATCTCGCTCGCATTCTCCCAGATACATGTGAATCACACTAGATGCATATAGATACATGTATCTAGTGTGATTCGCATGTATCTGAGATACAAACGAATCTTGCTCGCCTCCTTCCTCAATCTCGCTCGCCTCTCGCTCGCCTCTCTCCCTATTTTTGTGTATCTGGTAGCAAAAACACATATATTTAGATATATTTTCTTCCATATATGGTAGAAAACTCTTAATTAGTGGTAAGATACGTAATATTTTAAAAATATAAGTAATAATACTAGTATATATAGTAGTGAAATATGTAACATCTCGCAATTTGAAATAACTAGGAAGAAGCTTATAATTGGAAATAGTCATTTTTGGAAAGAATTAAAATCTGGAAAAAATTGTTTAATTTAAGAAAAGTGAGTTTTTTGTCAACTTCAAATGGACATAACTCCTAGCTCAGGATGAGTTAAGTGTAGTTCCAGATATGGTTGGGAAGCCCTTGGAATGATCTTTCCAACTCCGCCGAATTTGCGTGATTCCGAGTTCGTATGAGTGAGTTATGCTCTTTGGAAGTTGGGCTGCTGGAATAAGGAAAGTTCAATCCGAATTTTGAAAGGGTAGGTTGGTCTTTTCCTTACCCTTTTATTTGATTTCGTTTTTGGTGATTAATTAGGGGTCTAAGTTGAGTTATATCAATTTTCACTTTTACCAAAAAGAGTTGGGGTTTTGAGAGAAGAGAAAAGAAAAGGAGAAAAGAGGAGAAAGGAGAAGAACGTTCAAGATCGTCGTGGATTGCTTGTGGATTTCGTCAGGGGTGATCCCTACTAAGTTATGTGAGATCACATAGCGTTGGGTTAGTTCGCCCACGCGCCAACCATGATTCAATTCAGCGAAATTAAGTCTTTGAAAGTTTAGAAATTGAGTTCTTGATGAACATTGTTGAAGTTTCGTTTGAATTTCTTGTGGGTTGTGTTGTTGATGGTTCTTGAGATTTGATTCGTGCTTCCGGGTATAATTTCGGTTTGAATCTATCATATATTGAGAGTACAAATAATCCCAAGTGTTTGGGGAAAGAACCATTGAAGTTTAGAGGATTTAGAGATGAAAAACGAAGAAGAAAAGTCATCAAACACCTGGGGATAAGGGTGGGGCGTCGCGCCAGCCAGCGCCCCCCAAAAGGGTCTCTGAATCTTCACCCTTGGGGCGCCGCGCCAGCCAGCGCTCCCCAGACCAGTCCCTGAATGTTGAGGGCTGGTGCCCCGCGCCTCTCAGAGTGCCAGGCACGCCAGTTCTCCCCATTCGTTCCCCACCTTTTAGTACTTGTTCCTTAGCAATGTACCTATGTTTTCTAGTTGATTCCAACACTCTAAGGTACATCTAAACATCATGAAATCATCCATAAACATGAGATCATGAACCTTGAATCCATAATCCAATTCAAGGAAAGTTAGGATCAAAGTCAAGAGAAATTAAGATCAAGTCAAGAGATGTTAATAGCCAAGTCAAGAGAATACAAGAGTCAAGTAAGAGAAGTTAATTTCAAGTTTTCATAAGTCTTTTACAAATGTTTTAACTTTGTTTTAAGACTTAAGTTTTGAAGTTGAGTAAAGAGTAAGAGCAAAGTTCATTTTCTTTAAAATGATATATGGGAACTAAGTATTCCCAAGAGTAAATATTTTCACATTTAATAAGAAAGGAAACCTCGATTTCCAAAGAGCCTTCGGGCTAGTTTTCAGAAAAGAGTAAATGCTTTCATAATTAAGCAAGAGGGGAAACTTTGATTTCCAAGATAGCCTTTGAGCTAAGTTTTTGAGCATTAATCTCAAATCACAGAAGAAGTATGTTTTTAAACATAAGAGCTAATATTATATTTTTGGGAGTAGTATTGAGCATCGATATGGGGATGCGAGTTCACATTAACTCAAGTCTCCATAAACCATGTAGCCATCATGGGTAGAAAAGGGGCATACTTTTTAGATGAATCCTTTTTCACAATAGACTAGTGAATCCACTTAGTGAGTTAGCTTCCTATACCGGGGGCAAGGTAAATGATGGTCCAGCATGAGGTAAAACGTTGTATCATCACTTAGGCTCATAGTGGTGGTTGTCGGTTAGAGAAAATCCCACAACAGTAATTGCATGGTTCCTCAAGAGGTTCTACTTAGTATGAATGGGGGTATGTGACTTCATTCATGCATTGCACAAGTAGACTTTGGGAGGAAGCATGGTATGTCTTTTATGATATTATGATTATGAGTTGACATCATGTTTTAAACAATTTTATTTTTCTTTATATTGCACTTGTTTTAAACTGCTTTATAATGAAATGAGTTCAGTTAAGTATTCATGAGTTGAGAAGAGTCGAGGTAAGTGTTTCTTTCATAATCTTTTCAAGTCTATGTTATGTTTAGCATTCCAACTCGCATACTCGTACATTCAATGTACTGATGTCAGTTGGTCTACATCGTATTATGATGCAAACGCAGGTAGCTAGGATCGGCATTCCGGTGCATCGTTGATCCAGTGAGCAGTTCAGAGTCTGTTGGTGAGCCTCCTTGCATTCCGAAGGATCCATTTCATTGTTTTCTAGTTTAGTTCATTAGGATGTTGTGGGGTTTGTCCCAACATCCATCTTAGTTGTTATTAGAGGCTTCATAGACAATCAGATGTTAGTTTTTTAGTTTTTTTCATTGTCATTATTCCATGTTGAGACTTGAGTTTGCCTTAATGGCCAGTTGAATGTTCCTTTATAACATTCCAGTTTATTATATGAACTTATCTTTGTTGAGTTTATGTTTTCCGCTGAGTTAAGTAAGTCAGACCAAGGGTTCGCTTGGGGCCAGCAATGGTTTTCTAGTGTCAGTCCCGCCCAGGTTTAGGCTCGGGGTGTGATAAAATATATATAGTTATGTAGTAACTAGTAAGAACCATATTCCAAAACCACCAAAACCCTCTAATTTTGAATCATTGAAGCCCATTAATTCCAACTTTTCTACTACTTGAGTAGTTGTAGTGATAATTAACAATGATGTTCATTGTTTCAACAAAATGACCCAATTTTTCTTAAGATGTCGAGTACACATTCCCTCTCACAATTTTACAAGATCTCTCTCATACGAAAGTGAAAAAGATTAAATTTTACTCTTAACTTATTAGACATATATTTCTGTAAAATGTTGAATTATAGATGTGCTTTTTTAAGTGAAAAGATCAGAGTACGAAATATATCTGAACTTTGATTGAAATTGCTGCAACACTCCCAAACTTTGAACATGACCTATTACCCCTGCATTATTTAATAGTGTATTTTAAAGATATATAGGTATCTACGTAGACATCATAAATATTGCATTATTATAAATAGTAACTTGTCCAACCAAACACTTATATATCTTTAAAATACACTATTAAATAGTGCATGGGTAATAGGTCCTGTCCAAAATTTAAAATTGTTACAACAATTTCGATTAAAATTCGAATATATTTCAGACTTTTTTTTTTTTTTTTAAAATGCGTCAATTTTGCTACGAGAAGGCTAACATAGAAAAGTCAAGATAACGAGGCTTACTTGTCGAACGGGCAATAGAAGAAACAGGCAAGTGCTTAGTGAATAATTCTATTTTCCATCTACATTCATACTAGTATGAACATTGCAGATGTAGATAGAAGTCGAGGACCGCACTCACCTACCCATCTAGCTTGTTCAAAGCATATAAAAATTTATTCTTCCAGATTTTATCTAATAAAGTGGAATAAGGAACAAGTATTCCTCGACTATGATCGAAATTTTAGAGACATATTTTAACTAAATTAAAGTCTTGTTACCCCCATTGAACCCATTCTTTTATAAATTTGTATACCTTTTTGGGTTATATGACATCCAAACATCTCACACGCGCCTCAACTATGTAGAGTCATGCAGTGTGCCATGTAAGCCAAAAATTGTACAAAATAACAAAACAAATAAATTTGGGGGTAAAACAACCTTAGTTTAACTAAAGTGTGTCTCTGAGATTTCGGTCATAATTTAGGGTGGTACATATGTCTTATCTCAAAGAACAAGTGTGAGAAAATAACATAAATAGTCCCTTAACTATATGAGTAGATCTAAAATGGTCCCACAACTATACACTTAACAGATATAGTCTTTTAACTATTCAGAAACTTATTAGTTTTGGTCCCTTAACTATACACTTATCGGTTTTAGTCCCTTAACAATAAACTTACCGATTTTAGTCCTTTAAGTATTCAAAAACTTATCAGGTTTGGTTTTTGTCCATTTTTTAATACAAATAGCTTATGTTTATATTAACAGAATCCATTCCTCGAGAAATTAAATCCTTTAGAAATTTTTATTGTTGTTTCTCTCTCTCCAACTTTTTCTTCAAATTAACCTTATACGAAAAACCTTAACCTCAACGATTTAAAATAAAATTTACGGGAAAAGAAAAATAAATCATAATTTTATTCAGCGGAGGATAAAATGAAGCATATTAATGCTATTATTGACCTCAATATGCTAAAATTTATTATAAAAAGAGAAACATTATTATTCGTTAAATTCAAAGTTTGTACTACAATGACTTCATTGAACGAAATTTGTTTAATTTTTCAGAAATTGGAATTTATAAAATGGTAGATTTGTAATTTTTTATTTATTTTAGGCAAAAGTACTCATTACCTCCCTGAACTTGAAGCTTTTTATATGGTGTACACCTAAATTAAATTTCGTTTTAATTACCCCTCGAACTTGTTTATTCCTCCGTCGCGTACACTTTTTTTGTCCACCTGGCGTAGAAATTGACAACACACTCTACTAGGCGCGTGAGGAAGTAATTTTTTGCCACATCACAAAGTTACAGCGGTAAAAAAACATAAAATCTCCATTTTTCTTTAATATTTGGCATATTTTAAACGAAAAATAGGGCAAAATGTAAATGAAAAGTAAAGGAAACAAAGATTAACACTTACTTGGTAAGAATTTCAGACAAATTTTAAATTTAATCGACCAACTTCACGTCTAGAAAAACTCAAATCCAGAAGAAGTTCCGCGAAATCAGCCCTTATTCAAAAATAACTTTTAAACAATGAATTTTAAATTTAAGAAATTTATTTTTTGCAATATTAATTTATCTAGGTGGCTATTATTTATCCAGGTGGAAATCTACATCACCACTTTTGCCAGCTATCGCGCGCGTGTAGTCACAATAGGAGCAGGTGGACGAAAAAGGTGTACGCGACGGAGGAATAAACAAGTTCAGGGGGGTAATTAAAACGGAATTTAGTTTAGGTGTACACCGTATAAAAATCTTCAAGTTCAGGGGGGTAATGAGTACTTTTGCCTTTATTTTAAATAGATCAATTTTATTATTCTATTCATTTTATTTTTTACGTAATTTTTTTGAGTAAATTAAATAAAATCCGCACTGATTAGCATATTCAAGTCATTAACAACAATTATATGCTTAATTTTATTCTCCATGAATAAAATTAGGACTTATTACCTTCTTTCCTCATTAATTTTATTTTGAATCGTTGACGTTATTATTCTTTTTATAAGAGTAGTTTGAAAAAAAAAGGGCGGGGATAGAAAAACAACTTAAAAAATGGGTAAAAATTTAATTTCACGAAGATTTCCGTTAATATAAACCTAAGCTATTTGTATTAAAAAAAATGGACAAAGACCAAACATGATAAGTTTTTGAATACATAAAGGACTAAAATCGGTAAGTTTATAGTTAAGGAACTAAAACTGGTAAGTGTATAGTTAAGGGACCAAAGCTGATAAATTTTTGAATAGTTAAAGGACTAAATATGTTAAGTGTATAGTTAAGGGATCATTTTAAACCTACTTCTATAGTTAAGAAACTATTTATGTCATTTTCTCGAACAAGTGTACTACTAATTCCTCAATATCCTCTGTATCTTACATTAGCAGTCAAAAGAACAAAAGTACCACTAGTGTTGGTGTAAATTATGCACTTTAAAATAGTCTTAAAATGCTTAAATCCAACGACTAGTAACAAAAAATATTTTAACATGTTCACAATTATATTAACTCCCCATATAAGATACATGCATCTTAAAATTACATGATTGCAGGATAATGAGGCAATAACTAGACATTTGAAATTAAAATAGGAAAAATTACTCAACTAACTAAATAAACAATATAAGATAGTATAGCCATCAGGGTCAAAGAGACGATTTGGCCGGTTATTTTTAACAAATTATACTATCTCAAATTTTTATATATTTTATAATATATAACCAAAATTAGATTTGTTAAAATCTTCCCAATTATATTGTTAATTTTTTAATCTTTTTTTTTACTTTTGAAGTATCACCTCAAAATATACCATTATTAAAATATTTTCTCCGCAAGTGTGTTCTTGAAGAAGCAGTTCTATTTTTCACCAAGAATAAAAAATGTAAAATCTTGTAATCGTATTGTTTGATCTTAAACTTTTAATAGGAGTGTTCGCATAGATTTTTATCGTATTGTTTGATGGAGTATGTATTATAGTATATTTTAGTTTAATACCTAATTAATTAAATGCTAACTAAAAAGTAAAGGGTCAAAGACGTCCCGTCACCAAACGTAGGACCTAGTTGATATTTATATTTAAAAAATGTTACTATAAAATATATTCATATATTAAATTTGATATATTTTTAAAATAAAAATATATTTGTATCCATCTAAGGTTATTTAGTTTGGTTCAAATTTTTTTTGAGTTTTTTTATAAATTAAAAAGACAATCTCAATTGTTTGGGACGGTTATACACTTAAATAAAAATTCACAATTTTATTGAAAATATGATATAAATCGGCTCGATATGGTTAGATACAGTCAAATTTTCATATTCTTTTGACACCCCTAATAGCTAGTCAATACAATTATAATTTATTTATTTTAAAAAAAATACATAACCTAACAACAATTTTCTCTTTTCTAGCATATTCATTTATTGAGGGGAAAAAAGACAAATATATCCCTGAACTATCGTAAATGGTATGCAGATATCCTCCGTCATACTTTTGGGACATTGGTGCCCCTGCCGTCCAAAAAGTAGAGCGTATATACCCTTTACACTAACGGACATACATGTGTCATAATTTTATCCATCCACCAATCGACGGATAAGATTGCGCCACGTTTCCTTAGTTAGTCTTCCATTAGAGTGAAGAGCATATATGCTCTAATTTTTGGACGGCAAGGGCACCAATGTCCCAAAAGTATGACAGAGGATATTTGCATATCATTTACGATAGTTTGAGGATATATTTGGCCTTTTTCCCTTTATTAAGATACATTCCCTTTTTATAGAGTAAAATCATCCACTCTGAATCTATCTTTCAATTACCCCCTAAACACTCTTCCAAAAAGTTAAGAATAAATAAGAGAATTTTGGAAATATCAATCGTAGATGCATTGAATATATTAGTGTATATATGTTTGATACTGAATATATGTATCTAGATTGTATTTTCTTTTTTACTTTTTAAGTATGTATTTATGCACAAATACAAGTACTAATCCAAAACTCTAGATATATCACTTTCAAAAATTGTTCCTTTTGAGTTTCAAATACAAAATACGTGAAAGAATGTGAAAGAAATGATACAAAAAGTTCGGAATAGATAAGAGAATTTTGGAAATATCTATTAAATTTGGGTCATCGGAACCCGTGGTCATCCGACTAAACTCGATATATTATTTGTATAATTATTAAAGAATATATTATAAAAACTTGTGGAACCCATTCTCAAAGTTGCTGGATGGTTCACTGGTTTGATAGTCAGATTTCAACACCAAGGTCCCAAGTTCGATCCCAGCTGGCCACAATTTGCTTCAATTTTTTTTATTAATTAAATTAATACACGTTTTTCAGAAAGAAACAAAAAAAGCGAAGTTCTAATGTCAAAAGACTTCAAAAGTTTCCTTCTCACCCACTTTTTCAAGTTTCAAATTTTTTTTTTTTCTCTCTTTAAATTTGCCTTTTATTTTCCACACAAAGAACTCCAAGTCTCCAACTTCAATTCAAGAATCTAGAAAAATCATCATTTTCAAAGTTTAAGGTAAAAAAAGAATTTAGTTTATGATTACTCTTTTTAATAAACAAACTAACAAAATCAATAAAAAAAAATTAAATATCACTTTAATTTTAGAGTTTCCATAAAAAAAAAATATTGCCATTACTTATAATAGGAAATCATCAAGAGTTAATGGTTGTTTAGCTTGTAAGATAGAGCGGAGATATTTGAAAATGTAAGTAATGATGCTATTATATATCGTTTTCAAAATATGAAATCTCGTCGAGTACAATTGTAAACTGATGATATTTTTTGTGGTAAAGTAATTTTTTATGTTTTGCTCGCTTAGTTATTGTTAGGATAAATATTTTGATCTTATCTTTAGCAATGATGCACCCATTTTCTTAAAATCCTGAATTCGCCTCTGTTAACACATATACATTGGATATATCAGTGCATATTAGATACTGAATACGTGTATATGGAATTATGGACTATAAATTCTTCTTCTTCTAAAATTAATTAAGTCATTCATCTCAATTGCACACTATCTATTTCAGGTGATTCTTTTAACAAGATTTTTTTTATATTCAAGGCTTAAATTCGAAATTTTTAATTAAGGTGAAGCAGTTACACTATTACGCCACAACCATGTTGGTTCATGCTGCTTTGTTACTACCAGCCTACCACCACCTATCTCTAGTTATGTTTTAAATATTTTGACCAATCTTGACAATTCGTTGATGCTCAAAAAGATCAACATGACTATCTGTGTGAACAATATTTAATACTTTAGCAAGTCTTTTTCTACCAAATTCCAATTAAATATTTGTCAGCTGGGCGCAATCTTAGGTCCCCGTCTCACCCATTTATAAAATAAAAAAAATTGCGAAATTTTTAATTATTTTGTAATATCTGTCACGAGGGTTTTTTGAAAGGGAAAATTGTATGAAATAACAAACTATTAATTCAAATTAAATGTTATAGTCATAGTTTATTTTATTTGTAATTAATTCACAGCAAACATCCCCATTTTTTGACATCTGGTTCGGTATACAATTAGTCATTTTCGGTATACAATTACTTATTCGGTATACAAACCCATTCGGTATACAAATGTATAAATGTGTTTTTGTTTGTATAAAGCGAGAGAAAAGTGTATATACAAATACAAACACATATATTTTCGTCCTATACACTTATAATTATATACAGATATTCCCCTGACCAGTTGATCTCTTTTGTCTTTCTCTCTTTCTCGCTTTATACAAACACATGTTATACAAATTACAATGTATAATTTGTGTTGTATAAAGCGAGAGATAGATAGATTTGCATATAGATATCACATATACATGTATACAAAGAACACGTACATATACAAATTACAGTTATATGTACATATACAATGGACAAGGCTAACAAAAAATACGTATACATATACAAATAACATCTAATATACAAACGCAATTATCATAATTAAAGACGAACATGACTGTATACATATACACATATAGAAAAAACTGAAATGTTTTATATACAAATTATCCAATTGTATAAATGAATTTATACAAAACTGAACAATTTGTATATAAATTGGATGTATCTAGCGAATTATATAAATCAAAAGCTCCATAGCAAACATAAAATTTGTTATGGAGCACAATTATGCAAACTATAGCTATAACATACAAATATGATTTTTATGCTTGCTAAATGTGAAAGTTGCTCTTTTTGAAATAATATTTTTGAAGGGCAGTAAATAGAGCAGTCAAAATGGGCTTAGCCCATGAAGCCGGTCCAATCTAATATGTTATGAATTTTAGGTTTATCTATTATTGTGGAAGGGTTGAGATAATATTTTTCAAGCTCATTTAAAACTAGAGCTTATAAGCCCAACTCATATAAGTCCTTGGCTCTTGAGGCTTAATCAGGCCTGGGCCGAGATCGTCCATGGGCCAAAAGTATTTATTTAAGAGTAACTTACAATAATCTCACTTATATATGAGTTAATTACTTAAATGCATGTTATGTTGTAATATTATGAATCTCACTAGATTTTTGTACATCCGGATACATGTATCTCAGAATATACATGAACTCAAAATTAAATTAATTTGTTCTAGATATATTCTATCAATTTTAATTACTTTTCCCTAAAAGCTTAAGTAAACACATCGATGGTTTAAAATAACCATTTAAAAAAAATATATTAATAAACACCTTTAGCTTTCCAATTCAAAAGTTTGGCTAAACATATATGTATATGCAGATCAAAACATCAGACTTTCATCAATGGCAAGCAAACAAGGTAGAATTAGTGAGATTCGAACGCACGAATACTTTTTCATTTCTAGCAGATGAAACCATTAGGCTATAATAACTTGGTATGTTAAGGATGTCCAAAATATGTTATTTAATCATTTCGTGTATCATTTTACTAGTATATACGATATTTTTTCTGAGTCAGGGTGTCCTGACCACCATGTGGCTACGCCACTGCTAATAGGCTCATACTGTTGTTCATCTTGTATTCCTAAGATACTTAGAACAAAATTTTGAAGAACTTGGTAAGACACAATAAAGTTTACGAACATTTTTACAACTAGAAAATTAAAACTAGTAGAGAAACTAGAATCAGAAACAGATTAAAAAAAATATACGAAATATTTTTTTTTCTTAAAGAAGAATTGTTGTCAATCTGTGTTTAAAGAATCTTACTGATTCCAACAAACTTTGCAGAAACACAAAGTTACCAAAGTTTAATGAACCAGTGAAGAACAGAAGAACATAAATTAATTCACAAATCTAAAATCTATAACACATACCAGAATCTGGAAAAATAGAAAGAAGATCAAGCCCACTGAATGCACAGTGTCCCCTTA
>JAJOOO010005574.1:0-95422 GCA_029582685.1 Solanum piurae | reverse complement strand
AGACCATAGTCTTCATTACATAAAGAGCCTAATCATAACCTCCCTTAGAGTCCACTTGTGCAATGCATAAGTAGGGTCCATAGTCCTACCTACACTAAGTAACTCTTTAAGAAATCATGACTAGAGTTCATATTCTTAACTTAGTTCATTTCTTAACTTTCGGGAGACATTTCCATAACCTACATAGACCATCTGAGCTACATGGAATCCGGTGTTCTACTTCCACACCGAAAAGCGAGGGTACTACTTTCCAAAGTAGGACCTACATACATATTAGCTATCTAGTGGATCCACTAAGCTAAGACCTACGGGGGCACGTAGTTATGGAACAAGGAGATTGCTACTAGAAAACCTTGACTTACTAGGTGTGGAGGTTTCCATCTCATGAGACAACATCTACGTTGGGAACCCGGACCTAATAAACGTGAAGGTTCTCTTGTGGGAAGTCGAACTTGCTAAACGTGAAGCCCCCACTCTCATTTTTCATGTTCAGTCAGTGTTAAGCTCCAACTACCTTTTTAAACATCTTTAAGCCTTTATTTAACACGAGTTCATAAAAATAGGCTTTAGGGAGTTAATCCCTCATATCGTATACCTCAAAGGTTTCTAAGATGAGAATGACCTTTCATCATAGAACCTACATTATGTGAGAATGACCTTTCACATAGTCATACCATATTCATAACATAGTCTAGTTTAAGGTACAATTGAGGAAACCTTTTAAGAGACTAACTTTCACTAGATTATCATAAACCTTATTCATTCATTCATGTGTGTGTGTACATATGTTAGAAAGCCTTTCACATAAACACCTTTATACAACACATATTCATACCTTACTAATCATACACTTTGCATGCATAATGAGATGTAAGGGTGCATATAAGAGTTAACCTTTCAATAGACACCATAACACATCATATTCATAGCTATACATGTAGAGTGTGTGTGTGTGCATTTTGGTCCTCATAGTGATATAATAGCAATATCATTGATATTGAGTGAACTTCCCTTCAAGGGATCACAACACATTCACATTGTCCCCAAATCATGAGCAATTCACATATAAAGCCCTTAGGGATTCTAGACCACACACCCACACTTCATCATAGGAGACAAGGACACATTCAACATTGAATAGGTACCCTAACATCTATATGATCACACATTCATATAGGGGTCATATAGGTAGGGGTCATTCAACAATAGTACTTAACATAATCAACCATGTAGACCACACCTTATCCGTAACATTATCATTCACATTATACTCCTCATCATCAACCCACTTTAAACATCATGCTAACATTGAGGATTTCATACATAACGTTCATAGCACAACTTCGTAAACATATGCATCATAAGCATCAATTCACTTCACATCTATTTCCTTCAAGGCCATGATCTCAATATGCATAGATAGACAAGAAGTAAACACCGCCACCATAAATGTACCAAACCACACAACATCAATTCTCATACTATAGACTAGAAGTAAGGTCTTACCAATTCTCCAAGCCATGATAGCCATGGATCAATCCTCAACAATTCATAATTAATTGACATAGATAGCAATAGGAATCAACAATGTAATTCAATAACATAAACATAATCTAAGTACAATTCTATAAATAAAGGGATCAACCCATAACTTTGCCCATAAGGACATAATTCTCAACTCATCATTATACCAACAATTCAACATGAATAAGTATAGATAATCATAGGAAACATCAATACAATCTAATCTAAACATAATTTCACCAATAAATATCATATTCACAAAGACCCATATCATAGGCCAATTTTTGAGAATTTGGAGATCATGAGTTCTTCAAGAATTCCTTTGAATATTATCTTGAAAACCTTAATTCCACATTAATTCATCAAAGGAATGATTTAGAAAATCTTTTGACAAAGGACCCATGTTTAGATTGAAAATTTGAAATTTTGGTCTTTGAATCACTTTTGAAAATATTTGATAGAACTCCTTGAATAAGAGGTTATTCAAGGATCAAGAGTTACCATACCTTAGTTATTGAAGACCCATGAAATTGAAGAAGAAATCAGTTGAAAACCCATCTTCTAGCTTGAGCTTCATCTAGGTGTTCAATGGAGTTTTGAGAGAATCTATTTTTGAGAGGGAAGGGTCAATTTGAAGAATGGGGTCTAATTCTAGGTTTTGGGGTTTTAACCAACTTAAAATATCCTAAAATAGGTAGAATAACCGCTTATAATAATTCCCCAAAGTACCCAAAATATCCCTAACTTAGTTGGACCTTTTAAACAAGTCAAACTTGAGTTTTAATTTCGCAGATTTCATCGGGGATCAAGTTCGCGACGCGGAGGTCTTCCCACAAGTTTCTAGAAATTAAATTCTGAGACAATAGAGTCCACGGTGTCTCCGCGATGTGGAGCCACTTTTTGGCCATTGGTGGAGCAAGTCCGCGACGCGTTGCCACTCCCTCCATGCACAAATTGCAAGTTGCCTTGGCAGCTTGTTTGGCCAAGGGTTGGGGTCCTCCTCGGGGACCCTTAGGGTGGTCCCGGGGAGTCGTACCCGAACGTTTAACTTCCAAACTCTTTAAAACTGACTTAAAAGGCTATTCCTCATTATTTTAACAAGTTATTAATGCATAAAACCCATGTGAGGCTCTACTCTATCCTACTTCATTTTGAGGGTCGTTACATCCCTTCCCAGATAACATATTTTAGGTTTGATTGACTCTACTACGGGTGTAGTACCATGCTAGTTGGGGATTATATGCTCTAATTCTATCTTCTCAATTGACTTGTATGTTGTTATTTGTTATGTTGAAGAATGTGTGACGTTAGTCTAGTATTAGGCTAGTGTTGCCTTAGACTTGCAGATCTTGTGTCCATTAGGCTTTGTTTCTTCTCCATCGTCTTTTTGGATAGATTAGCCTCCCGTAGACTAGAGTACTAGAGTTGAGTCTGATAGAACGAGCCTTCATTTAGGAGTTGTTTAAGATTTTTCTAGATACTATTAACTCTCCATATTTTTAAGGTCCCATTGTGATTCCGAAGGTTTCGTGCTTTATTGGCGACTTGGGATTGGAGTGGTGCGGGCTTGGAGCCTTTTTTATTTGTTTGTGATTGGACATTGTTCCATTCTAGTTCTTTTATATATTGATTGCCTCTGATGAGATCTTTTGCATAGTTAACACGCAACCAGATTTACTCTTTCTAGCTTGGCGGCTGACAGTCTAGGAGTTTATTTACTAGTTGGGCGGCCAGGCTTTGGTATAGTTACACCCCAAATTAACTTCTTCTAGTTGGGTGGCTAATTGTGCACGGGTGTACCTTCTACGTTAATGAGGTCCAGTTAGGTTTAGTTTAGTTATACTCAGATATACTTTTCGTACGATTGTGTGCTTTCTTTTAAACTCTTCTTTCACCTCTATTTCTATCTAGATTCTATATTTTCATATTGTCTTTACCTTTATTTCTTTGTGGACCTATTATGCCTCTTAAGTACCATTGTTTTGGAACTCACGGTGCACTCTTTATATGTTTGTGATGCATGTCCCAGTACTAGCAGCTAATGGTCACCGTTCGTGCCAGCAACAATTTTTGGATCGAAGATGAGGGTGAGCACTTGGCGTCCTGGACTTACTTATATCCTTCTAAGAATTGTATAGTTAGTCTTTTGCTTTATGAGATAGCTTCTTTTTGTCGACTTTTGGTACTTGTACTCTTTTGATTAGCCCAGCTCTGGATCTGTGACTTCTATGTTCTGGGAAGTATCTTTTTGATATAGTTTGGTTTTTTTTCTGTTTCCATCTTGTCTCGTTGTTTTAGTATAGTTTCTATTTTGTTCTACCTTTAAACTCATTACTTGATGTTCTGTGTTACCGGTTGGCTTACCTACTGTTGGGTTATAGTAGGTTCCATCATGACTTGAGGAATTGAGTCATGGGAAGTTGGTATTAGAGTGTCAGGTTTGATGGCCTCACGTGTACATAGCTTATACATCGTACAATCCTACAAATCGGTACCGATACATCTGTATCCTATCTTTAGGAGGCAATATGGTGTCTTGAGGATCTTTCTATATTTTGTATCACTTACATGCAATGTGTGTGCATTTGTTTCATGAATTCCCAATTTTTTCACTTTTTTTGAGGGATGACTCGTATGTGCTGCACAACAACTCGAGGTAAGGGTCCATCTTTATTTTCGGCTAGGGGTGCATCCCCAGGCCTAGAGAGAGAGGAATCGAGAGCTAGAAACAAACCTTGTAGCAGCTCGAGTTCCATTTCAACAGGTGGGACTTAGGCCAACCCAGTCACCATCCACGCATTTATGGCTCCAAACCTTCAAGAAGCCTTTACACAACATCTGATTGTACTTGAGGGCATGTAGCAGGTCCCTGGTGCAGCTGCAGCTGCACCAACATCACCGGGACAGACTGCAGAAAAGACACCTCAGGTCCAGGTAGAACCTGGGGTTCCTAGCCCATGACTACCGCCGAAGCTATACCGCTAGAGGAGCAAACAATGCTTGGATTGTTCCTCAGAATTTACCCTCTGAGGTTTTCTAGGTTGTGGGTGAGAATGACCATGAGTTTCTTACTACCTTTTGGGAGCGACTTTATCCATTGAGCCCAATAGAGTCGAGAGGAGTCGACTTCACTTCTTATCAACTGGATAGGCCATCCAGTCAGTAGTGGTGTACCCTCATAGAGACCAAGACAACTAGGTTTCCACTAGTCACTTGGGATGTGTTTTTTGAGGCCTTCTTGGTCAGGTTCATGCCCTACAATGTCAGATATTGTCTCCGGTGTCCATTTTGTAGCTTAGAGCAAGGCTCCATGATTGTTTTAGAGTATAAGGTGAGGTTTCAAAAGCGTTCCTACGATGCTACTATGATCCTACCTACTAAGGAGGAGAGAGTTATGTGCATTATTCGATGCTTGAGACTGTAGCTACAGATTGAGACCTGGTCTAGAGTCTCCTGGGGCCATACCTTTCTTGATGTAGTTGATCATGCCTGCACAATTGAGCAACTTCTTTGTAAGGCCAATGCGGGCAATGATAAGAGAGCTAGGTATAAGGGTAATTACAGGAGGTTCCATTCAAGGTCTAGAGACTCTTATTATAAGACGTTAAAGCGGTTTCAACAAGGCCAGTCCAGCCGGCCTGTTCAGACATCATTAAGGGCTTTAGAGGGTGACTGATATATTTAGAATGAGTTTGAATCAAGTTAGAGTTGAGATAGGTGTCAGTCATGTGCATTAGGTCGTTGTGGCCAATCTTCTAAGAGACGATCATATTCAGATTTTTTATTTATTTTGGAGAGTTTGATCATTAGGACAGAGATTTCCCTTAGCATAGGTAGATTGATCCCACTCCACAGGTAGCTCTACAACATCCACAACCAGAAACTCCATCAATAGACCAAAGTAAGTGTCAGAAACATCACACACGGAAGGATGCTTTGTCATCGGACGATGTGATCACATGTATGATTCTCTTATTTCATTAGCCTCGTCTCTATATAATCGCCCCTCGTGGATGATTTTTTAGTGGTGGGTCAACTGTTTTGATCTTGCTTCATGGCAATAGAGGGGCGTGACACCTGGGCTCACCTTATACTACTTGATATGCTTGACTATGATGTAATTATTGCCATAAAGTGGTTATCCCATACTGTGAGATCATAGATTTCTTCTGTAGGATTGTTACCTTAGCCATTCAAGGTGTTTTCTTGAGGTGTGGTAGGGCTCACATTGTAGCATACCTGTTGAAGTTGTCACTTTTGTGTGAGATCGGAGACTAGTTAATAGAAAGTGTTTATCTTATTTGAAGTAAATGCTTAATGTGAGTAGGGTGGCCCTTCAAGTCAAGTCAGTTCCAACAGTCTGTGACTTTCTAGGTGTTTTTCATGCTAATCTACCTTGCCTACCCTAAAGCGTGATATGACTTCCTTATTGAGCTTCAACAGGATACCCAAACTATATCTACTTTGCCATATCGGATGGCTCATGCAAAGCTTAAGGAGCTCAGTGGTCATCTTCAGGATCTCCTGGGTAAGGGATTCATCAGACCTAGTATATCAACTTAGGGCGCTCCTATTCTCTTTTTTGAAGAAGGAGAATGTTATGATGTGCATGTGTATTGATTATAGGAAGCTTACGATGAAGAGTCGATGCCCAATTCCTAAGATGCCTAATACATATGACCAACTTTAGGGTGCCACAATGTTTTTTAAGATTGATCTGACGTTCGGTTACCATCAATTAAGAACTAAGGCAACAAACATCCCTAAGACCACATTTAGGACTAGATAGGAACACTATGAGTTCCTTGGGATGTCTTTTGGATTTCCTAATGCCCTTGCCGCCTTTATCGACTTAATAATGTGGGTGTTCAGGCTGTATCTTAATTTTTTGTCATAATATTCATAGATGACATCCTTGTATACTCGCACTACAGGAGATACTAAGAGAAACATTTGAGCATTGTGGTCCAAACTTTGAGAGATGAGAGACCTTATGCCAAGTTCTCAAAATGTGAGTTTTTTTTAGTCTATAGCATTTTTGGGGAATGTCGTATCAAAGGATGGCATTTTGGTAGATCAGGCAAAGACTGAGGCTATTTATAACTAGGTGAGACCCATTTTGGTTACTCAGATTCGAAGCTTCATCAGATTAGCAGGCTTCTACAAATGATTTGTATAGGGCTACTACACTACTAGAGTACCACTATCCTCATTGACTCATCTTGGTGTTCCTTTTGAGTTGTTTGAAAAGTGTCAGTGAGCTTTCGAAAGCTCAAGGAGTTGTTGACCACCACATCTATATTGCATCTTCCAGTTGAGGGCGAGGGCATCATGGTATATCATGACTTGTCAAACATTTTTTTGGGTTATGTATTGATCCAACATGACTAGCTTATTGCTTATGTATCGAGGAAACTTAAGTTGCATAAGCGTAACTACCCCACCCATGACTTGGAGTTGGCGGTGATAGTTTTCATGCTTAAGATCTTGATGTACTGCCTGAATTATGTTTGTTGCGAGATCTACATAGTAATTGTTACTTATGCGACATTGGTTTGGGTTGTGTACTGATGTAGCATGACCAGTTTATTGCTTATGCATCGAGGAAGCTTAAGTTTCATAAGCGCAACTATACCTCACACATGACTTGGAGTTGGTGGTGGTAGTTTTCTTGCTTAAGATCTTAAGGCACTACCAAAATTGAGTTTTTTGTGAGATCTGCACTAATCACATGAATTTTCAGTACATTACTGATCCAAAAGGAACTTAATTCAAGGCAGCATCAATATATTGAGCTTTTAAAGGACTATGACCATTCCATTCTCTATCATCCAAGAAAGATGAATGTTGTAGTAGACTCATTGGGCTGGAAGGCAGTGAGTATGGGTAGTTTAGCCTTCCTGTCTATTATGTGGTGGCCTTTACCTTTGTACATTCAATCCATAGCTAATAAGACTATTCAATTAGTTATTTAAGACTTTAAACATGTCTTAGCCTATGTGGGAGTTCACTCATCCCTGCCTGATAGGATCTGTGGTCTTCAGTTTGAGGATCAGACTATGATAGTGCTTTGAGACCGAGTATTAGTTGTGATGCCGGTCAGGGTACTATAGATTCAGATGCGACTTTGAGGTTTGCCGGCTGAATTTGTGTTTCGGGAGTTGGGGGATTGATCGAGATGATACTGTGCGAGTCCCATGATTCTTGGTACCTTATACATCCGGGCAGCGCGAAGATGTATCATGATTTGAGGTAGCACTGTTATTGGAGCGACATGAGGAGAGATATTGCAGACTATGTATCCTTTTAGTCTGCATGACCTAGTAATTTACTGATTTTAACTTTTCGCCTAAGTGTGAAACAGGTTGGCTAACATGTTCAAGCAAGGCAGTAAGGATAGTAAGTAAAAAACTAGTATTTATACGTGGAAAACATCTGACACAAAAGGTGTAAAAATCCATAACATGTACCCCTACAGAGTTTAATTTCAACTTCACTAAATCACTAAGCCTCCACAGAAAATAGATTGCAAGCCTATGTAACCTAATGAATTAAGAACTATAATACCCAAACTTAACACAAACCTCCCAAGGTATATGTTCCCAAATCTTCGAGTTATACAACCTAAAGACAACACACCTAACTCAATTTATAACTAACGAAACTAAGATTACAACAAGACCTAATCACAAAGAAAAACTCTTAACACATAACCTCTGTAAAAGGACCAAGTTCTTCGATGTGTTCCTTTTGTGTGTTCCTTCAGTTTGGTGGTAGCATTTGCAGAGTCAATTTTTTTATTGCTCCTTTTTCCTCTCTAAGTGCACAAGTATATTGAATAATATCACCTCTATTTAAGCACAATTCATCATAGAGTTATTGTTCACTTCAAACTCCTCATTGACTTGAACTCTCTTGACTTAGAGTTCTACTTCAAGTAAGACTCATTATTCAATTCAAACTCATTGCTTATTCAGACTTCTTTTTCAAATTACATTCACTGATTCTTTTGCATTATAGTCGAGTTCCAACACTTCAATTCAGCAATAACTTGAAGAGTTCTACTTTAAGTGATACTCCTTCTTCAATTAAAACTCCTTGCCTCTTTAGACTCCTTCTTCAAATCGAACTCATTGATTCATTATCTTCAATTCATCATATGTTTACTTCCTTGGGCTTTATCACGAAATTATAATTATTCATTCCTTTATTTTTGCACTATTGTCTTTATTCATCTTAAAAGATTTTCTGAATTCAACTACTCGTGACAGAGCAAATTTGGACCATGTTGACTAACGTATTTCATCTTTCTTTGTCAATCATCAAAACTGCATAAATACCAACAGTCTTGTTGCATGTGTTGCCAGCAGGTGAAGGCCGAGAATTTGAGACTTGGTGGTGACTTTCAAAGATTACCCATTTTGAAGTGGAAGTGGGATTGCATCCCCAAGGAATTTTTCATAGGCTTGCCTCAGACTTCTAATGGTTTTGAAAACATTTGGGTTATCATTGATTGATTGACCAAGTCAGCACACGTCTTCCCTATTCATTCTTCATTCAGCACCGAGGTTGACCACTATCTACATTCTAGAGGTAATACATATTCATGGTGTGTTTTCTCTATTATACCCGATCGGGTGGTCAGTTAACTTCTAGCTTTCTGAGGACATTTTAGGAGCAGTTGGGAACTCATGTAGACCTTATTAAAACTTTACACGCATAGACTGTGGTCATTTGGAGCATACTATTCAGTGTTTTGAGGATATGTTTTGGGCCTTTGTTTTGGAGTTAAGGAGGTAAGTGGGACAAGTTTTTGCCTTTGATGGATTTTGCGTACAACAACAACTACAACTGTAGCATTTAGATGGACCCGTTCAAGGCCTTATATCAAAGGAATTTTCTCTCTCCAGTTTTTAAGTTTATAGAGACTATACAATGTGGTACTTACTTAGTTCAGGATGTCTTGGACGAGGTGAGGCAAATTTAGGGCAGGCTTGGCGAATCCCAGAGTAGGCACCAGGGTTATGTTGATCGTCGATGTCGACCTTTAAGGTTTTTCGTTGGTAATCGGGTTTTTCTCCGTCTTTCACCAATGAAGGGAGTAATTAGGTTTAGGTGGCAGGTCAAGATTAGCCCCACGTATATTGGGCATTTTAAAATCCTTCGGATGGTAAGTTAGGTTGCTTATGAGTTTTCTTTACCTCAAGTATTTTAAGTTATCCACCTAGTTTTCCATGTTTTTATGTTATGCATGTATGTTACAGATTAGTCTTACGTGATCCAATATGATTCAGTATAGTGATAATTCTCAAATCACTCTCCAAACCCAATTAAAAGAATGAGCATTCATAGTCAATATAAAAACCCAGCAAAGAGTCGTGGTCGAATCCCATAGTTAATGGTATAATGTGGAGAATCCCTATCAAGAAATTTGGACTTTAAATTCACTCATTTGTAATAGCACGAACATTGTAGTGGTTGATTCCACCAATTTAATATAAAGCTTTTGTTATCAATTATCGCAATTAAACTAAAATATCAAAGAAATCAACAATTACCAAGCAATCTAGGGGTGCGGGGATTACATATTGATGTAATATAGGGGTAATTGTGCTGCTCTATAGTGATGAACATTCATGAATAGACTAAGGCATCTTCATTGACGCTAACCGACTTTAAATAGGAATCAACATGCACAAAAATCTCAGGCTGCTCACTAGGGATTGCAAAAATCATAGTTATTTGAATACATAGGTGATTTGAACTTGCAAGAACCAGCTGATGACAACTAATGTGCATCAGCTGGTGTCAGGTGTTGCAGGCCCCTTGGCTCCACTCACGAGGGCTTGTCCCTTGGTGCTTTTCGATAGTGTGGCCCTTTGGTATGATCGTGATGAATGTTTGATATCCTTTTGTCATCATGAATGTGAGGGATGACATCTTCAATCATGATAATCATCTTCTTACTGAGCCATCATCATGAACCTCCTTCTCAAGATTGCGATGAGGAACTTCGTTTGGTCTTTTATATATAGACTAGACATCATTTCATATTTGTTTGGAAACTTTAAAAAGTGATATCTCTCTAATTTTAGCTCATAATTGGGTGATTTACAGTCCTGTGCATCTAGAATTGTTGGAGCTATGATGTTTATTACGTAATAAATGATACAACTTCCAGTACGAGTGTCTACGATCGTGCAATAGTATAGTAATCCAACCAAGGGTTTGGGTCGTGTCCCAAGGGAGCAGTTTTGAGAAGTAATAGAAAAATAAAATTTAGTTCTAACTAGTCATAGCTAAAGACATTAACGATTAAAAACATTTTTTAAATTAAAGGGGGACACAAAAGTGTCAACTAACAATGGGGGTTTTGTCACTAGTAAGTAAAAACAACAAAAATGCCAAGGAAATCAAGTATGGGGAAGAGTTCTTCGGGTGTGACCGCAATACAAGTTGAGATAAATAGTTGGGTACATGCTTTCGATAGGAAATTTACAAGATAATAGTGACTAGGTTAAGCTTTAGATGGAAATAAGTTCCCTCTCGAGCAACTTTCCTCCCGGACACCCATTTGCCGCATGAAGGTCAGCCTACGCCTTACCCCATTCACTCTCTCGAGCTGTGTGTTAGGATATGGGACTAGGGCTCACCCTCTCGGGCTGAACCTCATGTTGACCCACTCCTTAGGCCATCAGTCTAGCGGTCTTGGTTTCACGACCTCCCTCTCGGGCAAGCTGAAAACACATGGGTGGCTTTGTATTTGCAACTACAAACCCTTTAAATTAAACCACAACCACTAGGTGAAATCACCATTAAAATACATCTAACCTATCAGCAAGCAAGACCCAACAATAATATCAAAATATATTTGCTAAATCACACCCCAAGAATGGGGGTTTTTAGCCACACATCAAGAGATATAAATTTATACCTAAATGAGCTTGCATTCAAATGGGTATGAAGATTTAAGTCTTGTTATAGGCCAAGAATGAAGGATCCAAGAGACCCAAGTCCAAATCCTTGGAGATGAAACCCTTTTTTTCTTCATGTTTTCAAATCCCTCTTCAAACTCAGAGCAAAAATAAAAAGTACTAAAATTATATTAATAATTTTCTATTCAAAATTTGATACTAAAAATGTGATACTCAACGAGTATTTATAGTTTTCAAAAACTTGTGTTGCAGCGGATCATTCAGTGACATTAGTCGTAATTGCCGAACGACTCGGCGATTCGCTCTTAGGTGAAGTTCATCGCCGTCTTGCACCATCCTTCGACATCTTCGTGCTCTGTGTCATTGGGCGACATAGTACTGCTTTGCAGAACTATTCGGTGACACGCCGATTGCTCCTTTAATTTCCTTTTGATCAACTTCCTTCAGGGCTTCGCGTACTGGAACAAAGGGCGGAGTGCGTCCCTTTAGCAATTCGCCAAGTATGCTTGGCGATGCTCAGGCTTCAGCTTCTATGTTCTTTTTAGCCTTTTTGTTCCTTTTTGCGCCTAAGTGTCCATGCTTCCACTAAAACTTCAAATACCTGAAACTTAAGCATTTTCATCAGATATTGAGATAAAATAAACATTTGAAGACACTATTTCTATTAAAATAAAGATTTAAATGAGTCCAATTTCTGGACTCATCAACACCCCCAACTTAAACTTTTGCTTGTCCTCAAGCAAACTCAAGTTCAGCCGTTCAAAAAGAGTGTCTCAAACAATGCTACACAAGACCCAATCGTGAATGTACACAACAAGACTTCAAACTACTTATGCAAAGATCAATTGTGTACCCAAAGATTAAAGTTGTGACACACAAATATCAAAGATTCAAGTTGTGACACACAAATATCAAAGATTCTCATGCTCGCAATACTTGCTACTAATGCAAGTTCAAGCTCAATGAAAGTATCTAAATTCCCTCACACAAAGAATGATTCCATATTCACACAAAAAAGTTAATCAATTTAAGATCAGGAATCAGATGCACGCTCACACTCAAAAAGAGGAACACAATGCTTGTTTTCACCCATAGGTTTGCCCTTATTTTCTAATCGACTTTCGGTTTGGCTTACTCAAGATGGAAAAGGTATTTTCAAGGCTTGTAATAGGGCTGAGTGCAAAAATATGGTCATTTAGGCTCAGTGACTTCTTCATCCCCGTGAGATGTGGTGTTCTCAAAACCTCATTTTCCTTTCCCTTATTACTTTTTCTTGTAGTGCTTCTAAGTCATCCTTTTATTCACTCTCTATGTATTGCTTGGAAACCCAATACCTTTGCACTTTTATTCCAATTTTTTTTTTTTTGTTTTTTTAAGGGTTTCCATTTTGGTTTGAAATACCATGGGTTAGAGAGACTTTTTCTTGCACTTCTTGACTTCTCCTTCATTTTCACCACACCCCCAAATTAGGCTTTTAGCCTTAGTTGGCTATTCACTAAACCACAAATCAAGAGGATTATAGGTAGTGGGTCATGTAAGATGTATGGTTCATCAAGTTTTTTCCAAAGAAAGGTAAGGCTCAAGGGGTGTTCAAAAGAGTTTCATATACTCACGGGTAGGCCACAAAAGAGGTATATGTCAGATTTGGCTCACACTCTTAAAAGTTGCCTACGATCATCTCAAGAGCACACCTTTCTAAATGAATCAAACTAACGGGGAAAATTCTAGGTTTATTCCTGCATGGTGCAAAGTAAGTTAATCACACAAGGCATTGACACTTAAGTCAAACAAGACTACACACTTTCGCTAGTGTGCAACGGTCATTACAAGAGAATCAATTCGATAAATAGCTAATAACAACAAGATGCAAAGAGTTCATATATTGTCTATGCAACTTCATTTGGTGTTGTCGTAGCCACAAATTCATGTTTGTTCAATTGAGAGCACTATTCAAGTCATCAACATTGATCGCAACCGAGACTTAAATTTTGCATAAGAACATTCAACACACGAGGTGGCGAAAATTTTTGAAGACTGGAAATTTTTTGGAAGGGTCAAAAAATAAATTCCAATTAAAACAAAAGGGACCCATGAGCTCGATCATCTACAAAAACCAGTGTCAAACAATTTTAAACAGAACAACCCAAATACATACAAATCATGAATCACAAATAGCACACAAAAGGTGAGCCTCACCCTACCACAAATAAAAGCAATTTGAACTCAAATGCAATTAGCACATAATCCAAAAGGCAAAATAAAGAAAGACAGAGAGGGAGGTAAAGAGGGTATCTTGTCTGTGTAGTCGCTCCATCTATCTGGGCATCACTACCTGGAGTGACTTCCAGAAGGACCAGCTCCACTGGCTCCAGCAGTAGGATCCTTTGCCAAGGAGGCTTGCACAACAACGTCTATCATGATTTCTTCAGTCTCGGCTATGACGTTTGCTGCAGCTCCTTCAAACATCTATTCATCAGTCTCTGCCTCTGAGTCAAGATCGGCTATCTGTTTTGCACCGTCTCCATGTCCAGTGGTGGTCTGAGGCATCTCTGGAATGTTCAGAATCACTTTTATTCCAAAGATAATGGACACATCGGTGAACTTCAGGTGGTTTAAATTTTTTCGCAGCTCAGCAATGGCAGCTTTTAAAGCTATCAGCTCATCTGTGGCCCCTTGGTTGGCTCACACACTGCTATCCTGGACGCTAGGGCGTTAATGATAGTGTTAAGAGGTGTCACAGCATAATCTATGGAAATATGGATCATGCTTGGAACCGAGGCCTCTATATTGGCAGCCCGACGACCAGCAAAAAGGGACAAGTTGCCCCATCCGGAGTAGGGAAGCCTGGGTGAGTGGAGGCCGGGAAATAGCAGCAACAACATTAGGTCTAGGAGACTTTGCAGCAGTGGAAGAGTTTGTAGGTGCCTCTACAGGTAATGATTCTGTGTTACCTGACTCCACCAATGCTGCCTTCTTCCTTTCTACTTGATCCTTAAGGTACTCGGCTTCGATCCTCTTGATATCAGTAGAGATTGTAAGCATTATTTCCACATCTTTCTTGACATCCCGAGGTACCCGAGCTTGTTTACAGAATGTTGTGATCAATACTGGATATCGAAGTGAGGTCTTGCTCTACCTCGCATGCATGAGTATTTCTAAAGTGATGATTTCTCCCAAGTTTATCTGTGTTTCCTCTATGATGTAACCCAGGAAAGCCGCCTTGGAAAGGCGAAGAATTGACTCATTTTGTGATGGCATGATTATGCTGCTGATGAAACCAAACCAGAACCTTACTGCTATGTTTAGTTCTTTCTTTTCAATTGGAGCTCCTTCCGCCATCCATTTCCGAGCCTTGTCTGAAATTAATAGGGCTAACCACTTTTTCAACTCATCAAGTTTCTTTGTTCTAATCAAGTGCTGGCAGTGATCTCCAATATTTGTGGACATGCCAATAACCACGTTAATTGCCTCACTATCACACTTCACCCTCCTGCCTCTGACAACCACATAGTTTACTTCTTTGAAGGTTGCTGCTAGTTGCTTTTTCTAGGGTATTAGTGCAATATATACACTATAGAACTCTCCTACATAGTTTGGATTATAAGAACCGTGGGGCTTGGTGAAAATTTGGAACTTATGGTATCTCAGGCATTCCATTATCTCTGGGTGTCTGTCTATAACCCCGTCTATGGACAACCGCTTTTCCTCCAGAATTATTCTTAGTCCCTCAGCTTTTACTCAATTTGTTGACTTAGGCGGAGGACCCTGTAGTGGAGGCGCTAATACCATTGCCTGCTCTGGAACTTGAGATATAGGAATGGTAGGCTGGGTATTCCTGATCCTGGATGGATCATTCAGCTTCTTAGTTCGCCGCTCAGCCCTTTGAACTATTAACAGATCATCCTCATCAGAACCCGCATCTTCGCTTTCATATTGGTTGGGGTCATTTCTGTAAAAGCCATCACTGTCAGTGTTTGCATCTTATAGTTCAAGGATCTTATCCTGGCCCTTGCCTCTCCCACCAACTGTGGAAAGTCGAGCAACCTTGCTTCTGGATACAGCTGCATCCTCGTTGATTTTAATCCCTTTTGTTTTGCCCTGGGGTGATATGCTTTCTCTTGCAACTTTAGTTCTAACTATTTCTGTAAAGAATTTGGGAAGAAGTTAGAACAACTAAATCAACTTCATAAGAACACAACTGCAGACTATTTCACCGAATAGATCGGCGCATCGCCTAATTGCTTTGGTGAGTAGTGCTTTATCCACTGAAAGTTATAATGCAATAAAGGAGAGGGGTACATGCAAGGAGTGATCGAGGATTCTTTTGGTGATTCACCGAATGCCTTTGGTGATCTGAGATTTCTCGCCGAAAGCTAAAGAATCCATGTCTCAAGTAGCATGGAATTAAAGGTGAGATGAGGTCAATAGGCGAACCACTGAGTGATTTGGCGAGCTTGACAAAGCTCGCCAATTGGCCCTCGTGCCTATTTCCCACCTATCTTCTCGATTTCACCCGCAACCCCCGAAAACAAAATCAAAGCATGCACTAGTAAATCAAGCTTACAATTTTTCTCTTTGCTCAACTTAAATAGTATGTCCGCACCTCATAAAATTTCATTCATGCTAAATCATCAGAACGGGATTCCAACATTTAAAGCAGAAGGGTTGGATTAGCAAATAAACATAGGCACATGAATAGTCTAAAGTTGTCATAAAGACACAATACACAACATGGGAAAAAATTGCTTACAATGAGAGTATAATTATCACAATTAAAAGCAGGATTTTGAGGACTAACCTTTTAGGAAGATCAAGTCAAGACTGTGATGCTAGGCAACAGATTAGTACAGATCCATGGACTACTAAATCAGCTAAAGTACTCAAGAGATACAAAAATCTTTGAAAATACTATATAGGTGCGATTTTTTGAAAATCTAGAGTGAGAGAATGTGAAAAAGGTTGAGAATCAAAACCCATGGCCCTATAAAAGAATTAGATCTCACACATTCGGCGACATTAGTTTCTTTCGATCCATTGCTCGGCGTATCGCCCAATATCTATATTGATCTCCGAGTTTTACAGGATCTTCAGTTAAGGTGAGGATCCATATGGTTGTCTTTGTCAAGGTCACCGATTAAGTCGGTGATTCGCCAATTGAACTTATGTAATTCATCGTATACTTTTCTCAAACTTTTCATTCCCAATCCTACAAAATCAAGACACATTTATTTCGATAATAACATACTACAAGCATTAAAGGGTTTTGGGTTGACTCCCAAATAGCACCTTAGTTAATGTCGTGGTACGACGTAAATCAGTACTCAAACTCTATTTTTGGGGTTAGCCTTGGTATCACCAGGCAATCCCCCATTTTGTTTCAGGTGGAGATTAGGCGATGCATAACCCATGAGGTTCTCTAGCAGTTGGACATCTCTTGAATGAGACCAAATCATCTGCTTCATTCCTTCGATGTCTTCCTTCATTTCTTTCAACTCTCTATCTTGCTCAGTCACCTTGTGGAGGATGCTTCAGAGCATTCCCTCAAGATTTTTAACCTCATTGTCCATGAGACTTCTTTGCTCATGAGGAGGGATGTTTTTATCCTTCATCTTACACTGGACTTCGATCTTCACCATCTTTTTGGCCTACTCATCCATCTGAGTAATTAGGGCGGCCAACATGAAGTCCTTTTCTACTTCTTGATTCATCTCAGCCATTTGATTAAGCAGTTGAGCTTCTATCACATATGGCTATTTCGCGATGCCTCCCAAAATGAGCTGGTCTACCAATTTCTTGTTTCCAGGACCAAGACTTCTGTAGAAACAGTCAATGAGAACTATGTCAGGAATATCATGATTTGGGCACTGATTGATCAGTTCATTAAACCTTGCCCATGACTTGTGGATCTGTGCACCCTCCACTTGTTTGAAGGTGAGGATACGATCCCGGAACAACATTTCCTCTAATGGGGGAAACTCCATAAGCTCCCAAGTATATCTCACCATGCTCACCTCCCCTGTTTGGATGCAAACAAACCACAAAAAAAAACTAAAAATTAAGTGAGTAAACTACAACTAAGAACAACAGAAATTTTACTAATCTAAGAATTCTCAAGTAACACCACTTCCCGGCAACGATGCCATTTTGATGTTTATTACATAATCAATGAAACAACTTCCAATACGAGTGTCTACGATCGTCCAATAGTATAGTAACCTAACCAAGGGTTGGGGTCATGTCCCGAGGGAGCGGTTTTGAGAATTAATAGAAAAATAAAATTTAGTTCTAACTATCGTAGATAAATTCATTAACAATTAAAACCATTTTTTAATTAAAGGGGGACACAAAAGTGTCAAATAGCAATGGGGGTTTTGTCACTAGTAAGTAAAAACAACAAAAATGCCAAGGAAATCAAGTATGGGGAAGAGTTCTTCGGGTGTGACTGCATTACAAGTTGAGATAAATAGTTGGGTACATGCTTTCGATAGGAAATTTGCAAGATATTAGTGACTAGGCTAAGCTTTATATGGAAATAAGTTCCCTCTCGGGCAACTTACCCCATTTTAAATGTGTTCCTCTCAGACACCCATCTGTCGCATGAAGGCCAGCCTATGCCTTACCCCACTCACTCTCTTGAGCTGAGTGTTAGGATATGGGACTAGGTCTCACCCTCTCGGGATGAACCTCATGTCGACCCACTCCTTAGGCCATTAGTTTAGCGGTCTTGGTTTCACAACCTCCCTCTCGGGCAAGCCGAAAACACATGGGTGGCTTTGTATTTGCAACTACAAACCCTTAAAATTAAACCACAACCACTAGGTGAAATCACCATTAAAATACATCTAACCTATCAGCAAGCAAGACCCAACATTAATATCAACACCGATTTGCTAAATCATACACCAAGAATGGGGGTTTTTAGCCACACATCAAGAGATAGAAATTTATACCTAAGTGAGCTTGCATTCAAATGGGTATGAATATTTAAGTCTTGTTACATGCTAAGAATGAAGAATCCAAGAAACCCAAGTCCAAATCTTTTGAGACGAAACCCTCTTTTTCTTCAAGTTTTAAAAACCCTCTTCAAACTCAGAGAAAAAATAAAAAGTACTAAAATTATATTAATTGTTCTCTATTCAAAATTTGATACTGAAAATGTGATACTCAACGAGTATTTATAGTTTTCAAAAACTTGTGCTGCAGCGGATCATTCAGCGACATTAGTCAGAATCGCTGATCGACTCGGTGATTCACCCTTAGGTGCAGTTCATCACCGTCTTGCACCATCCTCCGACATCGTCGTGCTCTATGTCATAGGGTGACATAGTACTGCTTCACGCAACTATTCGGCAACACACCGATTGCTGCTTTAATTGCTTTTTGATCCACTTTCTTCAGGGCTTCGCATACTGGAGCAAAGGGCGGAGTGCGTCCCTTTGGCGATTCGCCAAGTATAATTGTCAATTTTCCAAGTATGCTTGGCAATGCTCAGGCTCCAGCTTCCTCGTTCTTTTCAGCCTTTTTGTTCCTTTTTGCACCTAAGTGTCCATGCTTCCACTAAAACTTCTTATACCTGAAACTTAAGCATTTTCATCAGATATTGAGATAAAATAAGCATTTGAGGAAACTATTTCTATTAAAATAATGCCCTAAATAAGTCCAATTTGTGGACTCATCAAGCTATACTATGGAGTTATCGAAAAGTTTTAGGAAACCTCCATTTTTAGATAAATTTGCGTGTTAAGTTGACTGCCTTACCTCATTTTTTGTTCTTACTTGGTAAATTATTTGCATGTCCTGATTTTCTACAATTCCGATCACCGAGTTGTGTACAATTTTTGAACACAAGTTTAGGGTACCTTTTATAACTTTTTGACAGAGTTAATTCTAAAAATTCAGGCATGGGTTCCATGATTCACATCGACAAGCACCCGACCGTAATCTTTCTAAATAGGTTGATGATTCCCTGGGAGTTTATTGGTTTGTTGGGCGGCCTAAATTTGTTATAGGTATCCCCCCAGGTTACTCTTTTTAATTGGGAGGCTGACGCCCTTGGGAGTTTGCTGGCTGGTATGGCAACCCCATTTATTGGGTATTGGGGTTCGAGGCCAGACATGCTCGTATTGGATCTAGTCTTGTAGTACTTTGTTCTTATAGATTTAGCCTTTTTCTGTGTACCGGTTGGCCTTATGGAGGTCCGTTCAACAGTTATTTAAACTAGCGCACAAGTGTACCTTCTGGGCTTATTAGGTCCAGCTTTGTTTTGTTTAGTTTTACGTAGATTTACTTTGTGTACACTCGTGTACTTTCTTGTAAACACCACTTTGACCTTTGTTTGTGTCTGGAATCTTTATTTTCATATTGTCCTCAACTTTCTTGCTTAGTCAGCATATGATGCCTACTGAATGTGTCTTTGTTTTGGTGCTGATGATACACTCTACATGTGTCTCTTGATGCAGGTCCCAGTACCAACTACCATCGGTGTCCATTCGTGATAGCAACAGTTTCAGGATCGGAGGTAAGGGGAAGCACTTGTCGTCCTGGACTTTCTTTTCTCCTTTGGTAAATTGTACAACTAGTCTTTTTTTTAGATAGCTTATTTAAGTCCACTTTTGGGACTTGAACTCTTTTAATTAGCACATCTTTATACTCGTGACTTCCATGTTTTGGGAGGTATCTTTTTATATATAGCTTTGGTTTGCTTCAACTTCCATCTTCTTATGTTATTCTAGCATTGTTTCCATTAATTTCTATCCTTATACTCATTACTTCTAGTTGTAGGTTGTGGGTTAGCTAACCTAATTGTGGGTTATAGTAGGTGTCATCATGACTCAAGGAATTGGTTTGTAACACTCTGAGCCCCCTTGTGGATTTTGACTTAAAAAGAAGTTTGAGTGTAGGACCCACTTTATGTAAAGTACCTTTTATGGATATTTGGATTATTCTGCCGAGTCCGTACTGTAGAATTTAAGTTGCATATCTAGTTTGTGTGCCCGGGGTTCTTAACCAATCCCTAGCACCCGGGCATAGCTCAGGGGACTTGCTTGAAATATTATGGAGTCGAATACTAGCTTTGTTGGTTTAGCAACCCCGGGTTTACTTAAGTGATCTCTGCTTAAGTAGTCAAGGTTTCTCTTTAGCGAGAAAGGCCAGCCAACCCACAATTTCTTTAGCGAGATAGGACAGCCAAGCTAGAACCAATTTAGGGGACCCTGACATCGCTTAAGCGGCTTTCCCTTTAGCGGCCATCGAGATTTTCTAGTCCAGGGCTTTTGGCTTTTGTGACCCTTGTTTCACTTTAGGTAGCCTCACTTTAGATACCAAGGGCTAGCGGAAGCGAGGCTCGCCTTTTGTTAGTGGGTCGTGTGTGTGACGTTAGTGATCACTTAAGCGACCCTCATCTAGTCTTATTAATAAAAGGACTATGACACTTTTCAGTCTTTTGTTCTAATTCTCTCGGTGGTTTCTCCCTCTCTAGAGCTCCGATTTGAGTAATTTGAAGTGTGGTGTGTTCTTGGTGATTGTGACTCATAGATAACTAATTAGAAAGTGTTGAGGGCCCTTTGTTCGTGGTATATTTTCTATTTTTGGGACTACCTAATCTTGATACTTGTTTTTAATATGTGGAATTTGGTTCATGTTGTTGTTCTTGATGTTTCAAGCCCCAAATTGTGTTCAATTTTAACAAAATACTGGGGTACTATTTTAGAACATTTAATGGAATCGATTCCAGAAATTCTTGTATGTGTCCTATGATTCCTGTTTAATTCCAAATTTGGTTTGTTTTTCTTTTATGGGTTTTTATGTTGAAATGATCTTATTGACATTGTGATCCTATTTTTATAGTAAGGCAGCACTCTTTGGTTGTTCAAAAAGGAAAAGATTTGTAAAGGTGATTCTGCATCCCACGAGGTCAGCCTATAGGTAAGCTACAACTTTTACTTCTCATAGATTGCGCTTGATTGTGTGAATACATGTTGATTAAACTGAATTGGGGGTGGGTACCTAATTGTTCTTATTTCATGTAAACATGTTTTAGGCTTGATGGGCTTTAGTTTCGGTGTAGTACCATGACAGTCGGGGATTATATGTTTACTTCCATCTTGTGAGTTGACTTGTATGTTTTTGTTATGGTATATTTTAGCATTTTTATCCTTAGTCTAGGATTGGATGAGAGTTTGCCATAAATTTACATTACTTGCTGCTTGTAGGCATTATTTCTTCTACAACGTCAATTCACACGAATTAGGTCGTTGTAACTTGGAGTAGAGTTCGATAGAATGAGATTTAGTTTAGGTGTTTACTTAGCTTCATGGATCTTATATTGAATCTCCCTATCTCTATGACTCTATTTTGATTTTTGAGGTTTTGTGCTTCACTTGGAAACTTGTAATTGGAGTAGTTCAGACCTGAAGCCTTATAAGATTTCTTATGAGTGGATTGTTGGTTCTTTTGATTGGTTGTGATGAGATTCTCTTTGGAGTCAATACGACCCCGAGTTTACTCTTGTTAGCTAGGAGATTGACGCCCCTAGGTCTTTACTGGCTGGGAGGCCTTGATTTGTTTTACTGACGCACTCGAGTATAATCTTGCTAGCAAGGCAGCTAACACCCTTGGAAGTTTACTGGCTAATTGGGCGGCCTTGATTTGATATATTGATGTCCCCAGGTTTACTCTTTCTGTGTGGGCGGCTGACACTCCTAGGCTTGCACTTATTGGATCTAGGCTTGTGGTACATTACTCTTGTAGTTTAGCTTTTATGTGTACTAGTCGAGCTTATGGGGTCTGTTTGGGTTTTACTTAAACATGAGAACGAGTGTACGTTCTAGGTTTATGAGGGTCCAGTTAGGTTAAGTTTAGCTGTATTTAGTCTTACTTCTGGTACACTCATGTGCTTTCTTTATATTCTTTTTGGACCTTGTTTGTGTTTAGATTCTATATTTTCATTGTCTTTATTTTTCACTTAGTTGGCCTATGATGCCTGCTGAGTACCTTTGTTTGGCACTCATGCTACACTTTGTATTTTTCTCCTTATACAGGTCCTAATACCAGCTACTAGCTACAAAATTATAATTTTTGGTTAATATGTCCTCATTATCTTCAGAAGAACCTTCACTCCAAATTTTCTTGATAATCCCACGAAAATCAAATTGATTGGGATATTAGGAACATGCAATGCATCACTCAATGCCAAAGGTTTCCCAGATGTATGTTTGAGAAGAACTTTTTCTTTTCCAAGAACTTTTGTTTTCCTCGAGTAACCAATATAAAAAAATTCTTCTTCATTTGTAACTTGGG
This sequence comes from Solanum piurae, assembly GCA_029582685.1. Lineage (NCBI taxonomy): Eukaryota > Viridiplantae > Streptophyta > Magnoliopsida > Solanales > Solanaceae > Solanum > Solanum piurae. The sequence continues at coordinate 72,665 of JAJOOO010005574.1, read as the reverse complement.
TGTATGACACAAAATAATATATATATACACAAATGTGCATTATAGAACCAAAGTTTATCACCCAGGTTCTCACATTGGCCTCAATATTTTTCGCCAACACAACCGCAATAATTATATCATCCGTTTTAGTAAAATTTATTTTTAGCTTAGTGGAATTGTCATTTCTTTCAAATATTATTTTTCATTTATGCGAATGCTTATAAAGATTTTTTTATTAGCATTGGTATTGTAACCTTGTCTATTTACATACCTATATTTTTTTTACCATGAACATCCGTTAGAACGACTGAAACAGGAGCATCCTGGATAGAACCAACATCAGTATCATCAATATTTTCAAGACATATATTATTTGTCATAGTTTCTTTGATTGTTAGGGAAACATGGATATTATAAAAATAGTAATATAAGTTTTATTTATAAGTGAATACAAGCGATTCTTGAGTGCTAGTCATTGTCCTAAGAAATAATTCAACTATGTGAATTTTTTCCCCAAGATTAAACAAGTCTTCTCTATAAGAGGAACATAAACAAAAATTATAATTACTATCAAAATCAACAAAAGAGAACGATAAACTATTTGGAGAATTGAGTGAATTGCTTCGTTCTCTATATTTCTTTGTGAACACTTCGCCCCCTTTTGTAGCAGCAACACGATAAAGCTATGTGAGGAGAGGAGAGAGACAAGATATGAGAAACCATGTGAGAGCCATATATCTTCACATGTTAGGGCAAGACGTAACTAAGGTATTCATATGGACTGAGAGACTTTGGCAGCAACTAACTTTACAATTCTTTGGCCCATTGTAACAAATTGGCCAATAAGAAACTTTTAGGAATAATACATAAATGCATCCTTTAACTTGGGCTCATTTCACATTTATTCTCTCTAAATGTTTGTGTGCACAAGTAGAAACTTAAACTTGTATATAGTTGAAGAAGCAGACATATGAATCCTATGTGGCATAATACACGTAGGACACTACGTAGGAAACAAATTTCGATTTACGATTCAATGTAGGATATGTGTGTTTATTTTTTCAACTTAATGCAGGCTTAAGTGTGAACTTGTGTAACCCCAAAATTGAAGGGCATAATGTTAAATGAGGCCAAGATAAAGGGTATATTTATGTATTATGCCAAACTTTTGTAATATAAAATATCTTCAGCAGATAATAGCAATGTGTATATAACTTACTATTAAGGGGCTAACCAAGTAGCCGACTTCCTTGCTAAATTGGCATCCTCTAGTGCAAATAGAACCTTCTACTCCTCTCAACAACAATATCCTAGAGAGATTAAAGGTCAATTTTATTATTGGTGAAGGAGCTTTGTGGCCGGCACTCGAGAACCATTTCTGGTCCTGAAGCGAATACTTGGCCTGACTGACTACTTAGCGGAAGATTTACTCAAGCTATAAAAAAGCTTATAATTAGAATTTAGTATATTCAAACTCAAGAAAATACTTAACTCAAGTTGTCTGCAAATACTTAATTGCAATAATAACAATAGTTCGCAAAACAATCTTAAAAAATCTCAAACAAAAGGAAAAATACCGAGACACTCATTAACTCTAAATATCTATGAAGCCTCTATAGTTCAACATGGTTATTTGGACAAGACCCACAACACCCTAAAACGAATAAAGTGAAAGGAAAAAGGAAAATCTTCTGGAATGCAAGGAGGCTCACCAAAGCTAACTGGAGTGTCAAATGATCTCAACAAAATGCCTATTGATGGTCCTGATCATCTGTATCTTCATCATAAAAGATGCAATTCGAATGACATGAGTACATTTCAGTGTACGAGTATGTAATATAGCCGAGGTTTAAAATCTAAAAGAAATGGCTGCAATAGGTAAAACATAAACTCAACTGAATGTAAAACATTAAAGGAATGAAACCATTTAACTTTAAAAAGTACTTTCTTATTCCCTACACTTTATCATAATAAGTGATATATAAAAATACACTTAAACTCTATTGGGAGATTTTTTAACTGACAATCATCACTATGAGCTAAGTGATGATAAATCATCTTGTCCACGCTGCCATAACTGTCCTATAACGTCCCGAGATATAAAACACCTCAACTATTTGGATCAACTAGGCTCTGCCCGAAGGAACTAAGGATTTATCTAAAAAGTATGATTTTGTATTTATGAGGGCAAGACATGGTTTATGGGGGATGTGACTTGTCTAAAGTTCCCCCATATCAATGATCATTACTACTCCCAATAATATATATTGTTGCTCAAAGTATAATTTTTCTCTTGTTTGAGATAATTGCTTAAACTATACTCTTAAAAGAGCTAAGTGCTCTGAACTGTCTTTGAAACTCATTGTTCATTTAGAAAACAGGTTTCTCTTTACTTTTGGTAAAAATACATTATGGGTTAAGAGAATTACTCAAAGAGGGGTCTCTTTAAGAGGTAACTACTTTGTACGTAATCTTTCTCGAAACACTTTTGACTTTTCTCAAAAAGTCTACTCTTTCTCTTCGTCTGAAAATGAAACATTTGGGAAATAATTAGTTCCCTTATATTCGTTTTCAAACTGATCTTTGCTTTCTTAAAACTCAGTTTAAACAAAAAGCTTTTATTTAGAAGATTCTCAATAAGAATTCACTGAATACTCAAAATAAGATTCATGCTAAATAATCAACTCAATAATCACAATTAACATTATATGTCACTTCAATGATTAGGAAAAGGAATTCAATAATCAACAACTCAAGAATTCAAAACTCAATATTAACTCATCTCAAAAATACTTAAATCTAAGTATAGAACCCTAGATTACCCTTTTACTAATTTGAAAGTAGAAGTAGGGCGTGAGGATGAACTAGTCCAACACTATGATAGCCTTACATACCAGGAAGAATGAAGTTCTTCAGCGAAATCAAACTAACATGAAGAACGTTTGAACCCTAGCTTTTCTTCTCTTGGAACCTTGCTCTAATATCATGAAGTGTTAATGAACGTAAAATAATTGATTTATACTTTCTATACCCTTAATTTGATGTGAAACGATGTAGTTTAGGCTTAGAATAAGATTAGAATGACGTAGTTTAAGTACCAAACGCATAAGGGGAAAGACCAATATGACCCCAACTTCTAAAACTGAAATTGTGCCCAAAACGGCCAGTCTCACGAGCCGTCTACTGCTTCACAAGCGATTTAAAGCATCACAGCCCGTCTAGTGGGTAGTTATGTTGCCCTGCCCGACAGGGCTTCACTACAACGGGCATAACATTTTACTCCAGGCTCGAAATTAGGTAAACTTGGTGGAGTTGGAAAGAGGACTCAAAGACATTTAATTTGATAGGTTATGGGCCACCTAATTCAATTTGTGCTGAGATATCGTATCGTTTGAAGTTAACCCAAAACTCAAAATCATATGGGTGACTTGTACGGACTACTAAACAGAACGTACAAGTCACCACGGGCAGCTTATTTGCTCATCTAGGTGACCTTCACTATGGATTCCTTGGCAGACTTTCACGATGCCCAAGATTGATTATGGTTCCCTAAATGGGCTCGAAGGTCTCGTGAAGGGTCCATGGTCCATTTTGAGTTTTATGACTTGCCAGTTTACCCTTTTTTGCCATTTCTTGATGTCTGATGTGTTACAAGCTTCTTACATATAGAACAAGAAATATTGTATAGGCTACTCTTCTTCTTCTCTTTCTTTGGAAAGTTTTTCTGCAGCTGATTTCTTGTTACATGTTTGGTCTATTTCCCCCTCTTAATTTTGTACCTTATTGGATAAATATACATTGTAGGGGTAAAGCCTAACCCCTCACAACCCAAATTAGGACTTTAAAAAAAAAATACAATTTCCTTTCCCAATTCGCTTTGTTTACATTCTTTACAAATTCAAAACTTTATTTAACTGCTCCTTGTTCCGTGATTCCTTCGGTTTTTTATTGCATTCCACACCACTTTCAACCGATCCATTAATCTGGATCAAACAAATTGGTATGAAAGTTGTAACATGGGAAAACCATGAAATGTGACTGATTTGAATAATTCAGAATTCTACTAATTCTAGAACTAGGATCTTTGACAACAAAAAAGTACTTTCATAGTACAATTCAAGTGCTACATGAATATACACTAATCGCGCTAGTGCATTTCGAATATCAAATGACATTTTACGAAAATAATTAAAATAATACTTTTTTCTTGGATGCCATAATTATATTAACTTCTCTCCTCAGGTGAACTTTGGTGTGAATGTATGAGACACGGGTCAGTATTTTGGAATCAGGATCGATGAGCTATTAGCAATTTTTTCTTTGAAAAAAAAGAGTGTGTTGTGTTCTTTATAAAAGACACTAACTACTATCACACTTATGGTGTATAATTAGCTTCATGTAAAGTCAGAGCTAGTTTCAGTTGTGTACAAAACACAACTAAACTAACTACAATCAGAGGTAACAATATTCAAACATTTTTTCGTTAATAAAAGAAAACCTTAAACTCAATCATATTCATGTAAAATAAACAAGATAGAAACAAGATCCATATGTGATGAAGGACCGCAGTACACAACATTAATGCATCAAGTAGGAAATGATTAGTTGGTGTCCAAATACATTAGCACTAAAATTGGGAATAATTAATATCACTCTTTCATCACAAGAAGATCAGAAGACCGCAACTCCAAAGTCAATTATTTGAACAAAGAAAATTGGTGATTTGAAGGTCTACCTTGTATAGATGTTAAGTGTTGATCATCAACGATAACATCAATAACATTCTCAATATGCATAGTAAGGTAGACCTCACTTCCTCTATAGGTGTGTCCCTTGACATTTTCAATCTGTGTATGTTTCAAATGTGAAAGAAGACTATCAACTATGTTCGAGAGTATAAGAAGTATAGCTTGGTAGACAACTTCTATTTCAAGGAGAGACCAAAAGATCTCTAGGTTGAACATCAAATGAATAACCTACAACTTAACTTTAAAGAATCAAAACCATGTGGTGTTCCGGAAAGCTTGACTACTCAGTACATGTATCAGTTACTATAACTCTGCATACCGAATTTTAGACAAAAGAGAAGAAATTATCTAAATTGAAGATGCCTAGATGTCCAACAAATGTGTAATACATTAGTATAGTTGACCACCCAATTGGCCAGCTCTATGATTATGCCATTTTCGGTTTTCCGCAGTCTCAATTAACTGGAGAAATCAATGATTTTTACTTACCTGTCTTAAACCGAGACTAACGACATAGTAAGGGATTATTTAGCCTTCCCACAGGACCAAAGAAACAAAAGTTAGTTAAACATTAAACCTACCTTCAACTTCAATGTAAAAGAAAAAAATACTTTCAACTTAAATTGAATAATCAAGAAAAGTATATTAAGAAAATAAATGAAGTTAAATAAAACTGCAGTTCATTTAAAATGACTTCAATCCTTATATTTGGCCACTTGTAACCATTAAAATGGTTCTCACAGTTCAACATTGAATCACAATGCAAAAAGGATGGGCTTTGGGCACAAGAAAGCCTCAAAGAGTAATTAGCAAATGAGTAGTGGGGCTCGAAGGCACAAAATTCTTGAAAACATAATTGCAAGGAATTAAAACATAACTGAATAAAATAGATTATCATTATATATCTTTTGGTAAAGGACGACGATTATTTAATTCCTTATGTCATGACGTCTTTAGTCAGCAGATGCAATCTTCTCTTGTAATCAGATCCATATATGATATATCGTCACTTGTTATTAGATCCATCTAGGATATTTTGTGCAAAGAGTTGTTATAGTGATAATTTTTAAAGGGCAATTTATGCACCACCTATCCTTGTGATGATAAATTATAATGATAATGAGTACTAAGAGAGTGCTTTTTATTTTGCTCTTTAGTCATTATGGAGCACCCATTATCCACCACAAGCAGTTTCGTAAAAGAAAAATTTGATATCACGGGCTCTGATTTTCTTTGCATGTTTTTCCTTTCTTCATAATTTTTTTTCCTTTTATGTTAGAATTATTAGTGCTCCTAGAACTAATAAATCTATGAGAAAAGGAAAAAAAGGTTTATGAAGAAAGATAGAACATCAGGGTATACAATATCAAATTTCTCTTTTATGAAATTTCCAGTGAAGGATGAAGATAGCTCAATATTGAATGATGAGCTAATTGAAAAACAGTTCGTTAGAACTGATGATCAATACAATTTATCATCTCAAGGATGAATGGTGCAACAATTATAAAAAATTATAGTAAATCTAAAAGTGAAGTTGTCATCCAACTATTTCTGACTCATATAATAATAGTTTAATTAGAACAAAATAAATTGTTCAAATACGAAAAGGAAGAGAATAATTTTTCTTAACCCTAAATCATCACACGTTTTTACTTATCAATTTAATTAGAACATGATGCATGTAAAAGTTTTCCAAACCATATCACTTCTCTCTGTTACAATCATTTGACGAAAATCTTAAACAAAACAGAACATAAAAAAAAAAAAGTTTAGAAATTGAAAACGGGTTCGGATATCATTAATCATAAAATAGCAGTAACCCATACTTCAAGAGAAACCATCAATGTTGACATACTGGGGACCAGTTACAAAGGTTTATTAGCAAGACTCTCAAATTTAGTACGTATCTTCTTCATCTCTTGTGGAACATCCTCAAGCTTCGACTTTAAATCATCAACTTCACGTTCCTTAGCCTCCTTCCTTGAATTAACCAGGGACATTTTATCCTTTAGTTCTGCTATTCGTTTGTTGATCTCTTTTTTCCCTCCATTATTACCTTCTTTATCCATATCTGCAACCTCTGTTTCAAGATTTTTGTGCTTCAATCTAGAACAAAAGGAAGATAAAGAAAAGTATGATACGGGCAAAATAATAAATTTGAAAAAATAATAGGTATAAGAAAAATAATTAAAGGACTTTCTACATTAGAATTTTTTCAAGTAAAATTAATCTATAATTTTTTACAAAATTGATATCAATAAATATTTTCATTTACAATCTAATTTTTTTTGTACGAAACAAAATAAAGAGAATAACTCTAATTTCTTTAGGTTATCATTAAAAGGGATTAACTTTAAAGGGTTTTAACAACCAAAAATTTCAAACTTTATGATATCCCTAATTTTAATAGATCTATATCAAGCAAGTAATTTAGATTTATAAATCTATATGATGTATGAAATTCAATGCTAATATTTTTCCCTTTTCAACACTTTATATGTTGCGATACTTGTTAGCCAATCTGTGTTTAAAACAGTAGTACTGATTACTAGAAACTTTCCAGAAACACGAAGTTACCAAAGTTTTCAATGAACTAGTGAAGAACAAAAATTAATTAACAAAACTAAAATGTGTAAAAACGTACCAGAATCTTAAAAACATAATAGGAAGAAGATACAGCCCACTAAATGCATAGTGTCCTCTTAAGGAAATTATTTATTTTATTTTAATTTGTGTTTCTGGTGGAGACAAAAACCGTTGTGGTTTTATACTCCTATTAAGTTTGCAATTTAAGTTATTTCTTACTCAGTCATTTGTATCAATTTCTGTTTTTTACAGATTCTGAAATGGCAAGTAATAATGTTACGGTGGTTGTTGATGCACCAACCCAAACTATTGTACCACCAAAAGAGAAACCAGGAAATTTCTCTGGTGTGAATTTCAAAGGATGGTAGCAACGGGTATTTTTCTGGCTTACCACTCTTGGTTTGCAAAAATTTACCAATGAAGAAATTCAAGTGCCTGCTACTGATATGTCAGACAGAGAAATGTTCATGATTATTGAAGCATGGAAACAAGCAGACTTCTTATGTAAAGGCTACATTCTAAGTGCTTTAGAGGATGACTTATATAATGTCTATAGTGTAATGACAACTTCGAAAGAATTGTGGGATGCACTTGAGAAGAAATATAAGACTGAAGATGCATGCTTGAAAAAGTTTGTGGTCGCTAAGTTTTTTGACTATAAAATGTCAGATAGTAAAACTGTTGTATCAAAAGTGCAGGAACTTCAACTTATTTTCCATGATCAGATTGATGAGGACAGGATAGTTAATGAAGCTTCTCAAGAGGTTGCAATGATTGAGAAGTTACCTCCTTCGTGGAACGACTTCAATTATTATCTAAAGCACAAACGTAAGAAAATGATGCTTGAAGATCTTGTGATTCGCTCAAGAATGAGGAAGCTAACAAGACCGCCGAAAAGAAGTCTAGTAAGAGTTCGACAATAATTGGAGTTAATATTGTTGAGGAAGCTCATACCAAAGGCAAGAAGGGAAAGAAGTCCAACGGACAGAAGTCAGAACAGGCCAAGAAGAAATTCAAGGGTAACTGTTACAACTGTGGTAAGGCTGGTCACAAGTCTTCTGACTGTCGTGCTCCAAGAAAGGACAAAGAAAAAGACAAAGACAAAGGCAAAAGTCAAGCAAACATCATGGAAGAGATGGAAGATGCAGATGACCTCTATGCAATAATTTCAGAGTGCAACTTAGTTGGAAATCCCAAGGAGTGATTTCTCGACTCAGGTGCCACTAGACATATTTGCCCTACAAAATGAGCCTTTGCAACGTACACTCCTGCTGAGTTCGATGAAGATTTGTTCATGGCGAACACAACAACAAGAAGGATTGCAGGAACTGGGAAAGTAATGTTGAAAATGAAATTCGGCAAGGTGTTGACTTTGAACAGTGTTCTGCACGTTCCTACTATTAGGAAGAATTTAGTTTCTACTGCATTGCTCGTTAAGGGCGGGTTAAGTGTGTCCTAGTTAGTAACAAAGTTTTAATAAGTAAGAATGAGATGTTCTTAGGAAAGGGATAACTCACTAAGGGCCTCTTAAAACTGAATGTAATGGTTGTTGAGAGTATTAATAAGAATTTTGCTTCTATTTACTTATTGGAGTCAAATGATTTATGGCATGCCCATTTGGGACATGTAAATTACAAAGCCTTGCGAAAATTGATTACTTTAGAAGTATTTCCTGATTTCAAATGTGATAAATTGAAATGTGAAATTTGTGTGGAAAGTAAGTGTGTTAATCATCCTTATAAGTGTGTTGACAAGAATTCAAAACCTTTAGACTTTATTCACACAGATATATGTGATATGAAGTCAATACTATCTCATGGTGGGAAAAAGTATTTTATAACTTTTATTGATGATTGCACTCGATTTTGTTATGTATATTTTCTTAATAGTAAGGATGAAGCAATTGATGCATTTAATAAATACAAAAATGAAGTGGAAAATCAATTGAATCTAAAGATAAAAATGATTTGGAGTGATAGGGGTGGAGAATACAAATCTCCTTTTGCAGATATGTGTTTGGACTATGGTATTAGTCATCAAACTACTGCACCCTATACACCACAGTCAAATGGTTTGGCAGAACGTAAGAACAAAACATTAAAGGAAATGATGAATGTCTTGATAATTAGTTCTGGTTCACCGCGAAACCTCTGGGGGAAGACATCCTTACGGCCAACAAGATACTCAATACGGTACCCCGTAGCAAAATGCAATCGATTCCATATGAGTTGTGGAAAGGAAGGAAACTCAACTTGAAATATTTAAAAGTGTGGGGATGTCTAGCCAAGGTAGAGGTTCGTTTACCCAAGAGGGTGAAAATTGGACCCAAAACAATGGATTGTGTATTTATTGGATATGTTGTGAACAGTAAGGCCTATTGTTTTTTTGTTCACAAATCTGATAATCTTGAAATTCATGTGAATACGATAATTGAGTAAGATAACGCTGAGTTCTTTGAACACATTTATCCGTATAAAACTGAATGTCAGTCGACAAGTGAAAGACCTAAATGACCACGAGAAGAATAAACGGAAAATACACTACCTAATGAGGATCCTAAACGTAGTAATCGTCCACATAAATCCACTTCTTTCAGACCAGATTTTGTGGCATTCTTGCTTGAAAATGAGCCTCAAACATTTAAAGCAGGTTTGTCTTCATCTGAGTCAATATATTGGAAAGAAGTAGTCAACAGTGAGATCGAATCAATTTTAAGTAACCATACTTAGGAATTGGCTGATCTTCCTCTAGGAAATAAACCTTTAGGATCAAAGTGTATCTTTAAAAGGAAAATAAAAGTCGATGGGACTATTTACAAATATAAGGCTAGACTTGTAGTCAAAGGATACATACAAAAGGAAGGTTTGGACTACTTTGCTACATATTCACTAATGACAAGGATAACATCAATTAGAATGTTAATAGCACTAGCGGCAATGTATGATCTTAAAATCCACCAAATGGATGTAAAGACAGCGTTCTTAAATGGAGAGTTGGAGGAAGAAATTTACATGGAACAACTTGAAGGGTTTGTGGTTCCTGGTAAAGAAGAGAAAGTGTGCAGACTTGTGAAGTCGCTTTATGGGATTAAGCAAGCACCCAAACAATGGCATGCTAAATTTGACCAAACAATGTTGGCAAATGGACTCAAGATTAACGAATGTGATAAGTGTGTTTACATTAAAAACGTTCTGAATCATGAAGTCATTGTTTGTCTGTATGTTGATGACATGTTAATAATGAGTAAAGATATTGACGATATAAATGTTACTAAGCGCATGCTGTCCAGCAAGTTCGATATGAAGGACTTAGGAGTTGTTGACTTGATCTTAGGGATCAGGATTCTCGAAACTGCTCAGTGACTAGCATTACCGTAATCTTATTATATTGAAAGAGTATTGGATAAATTCAAGTACTTGAATGTCAACGTTGTCAAAACACCAATTGATTTAAGCTTTACATTTCAAAAGAATGAAGGTGAAAGTGACTCTCAATTGGAATATGCCAGAGTGTTGTGAAGTTTGATGTATATTATGAATTGGACACGACCAGATATAGCATGGTCTATTAGCAAACTGATTCAGTTCACTAGTAATCCTAATCAAACTCACTGGGTGGCAATAAAACGTGTGTTGGGTATCTGAAACATACACAACACTATGCTTTGCATTATAATAAATATCATGTCGTAATTGAAGGATATAGTGATGCTAATTGGATCACCGGGTCAAATGAAGTAAAATCCACAAGTGGTTATGTGTTTACACTTGGTGGGGAGAAGTCTCTTGTAAATCATCCAAGAAGACATGCACCGCTCGCTCCACAATGGAATCTGAATTTATTACTTTAGATAAAGCTGGTGAAGAAGCTGAATGGCTTCGAAATTTCATAGAAGATATTACATTCTGGCCTAAACCAGTGGGACCTATTTGCATACATTGTGATAGTCAAGAAGCAATAGGTAGGGTAGGGAGCTTCATGTACAACGGGAAGTGTCATCATATACAACAGAGACATAACATTGTAAGACAACTGCTCTCTAGTGGAATCATCACAATTGACTATGTGAAGTCAAGCGATAATGTGTCAGATTCACTAACGAAAAGCATAGTGAGAGAGGCAGTTGAAAGATCATCTAAGGGAATGGGTTTACGGCTTAGGACAAGTCAGCATGGCGGTAATTCTATCTAGCAGACTGGAGATCCCAAGAACTAGATTCAAGGAGCAAAACAAAGTTGTGACTGACTGTTTGACATTGTCAATCAACTCAATTCATTCTCATGATGAAGACAATGTTCAGGAACAAGGTTAAGACATTAAGACTTGTTTATGAGTAAATACAGATAAAAGTTTTTTATGATTTGCTAAGTTTGGTAGATTTGACCAAATAGTGTATATACGCGATGACACGGTTAGAAATCACCTATGTGAGTGTGAAGTGTAAGCCGTTTCAAAGAGAATTTTTTGCCAAAAGCCTTTTCTCTATACACTAATGAAACCAAAAGGTTTTCATGGCTGGAACGAACACAACCGTAAGAACCATAAACGGTAAAGGGTTAATTATGTGACATATGGTTGTCTAGGTATACACCAAAGCTCAACGGTTCAAAGATATCACATCTACCGATTGACCGAGTATATCTGACATATGTTCACTACTGAAAGTCCAAGGGGAAACCTACTTATTCAGATGTAATTGATCCTTGCTTGTAAAGTACACACTCGTTCGTGCATTCATTATGTTATAACCATTCCCCATTAATGTGGGGGATTGTTGGGTATATAGCAAGAGTTAATGGGAAATGGATGGAAGATGTAAAGAGAGGAACTTGAAACGTTATCTTATTCTTTAGTAAAAATTCATTTCTCCCTCATTGATGGTGGAAAGAAAAATAGAAGTGTTTAAATGGAGAAACACTTCTATTAGTTGTTAAAAGGGTTGGAAAGAGGGACCCTCCTCGCATCGTCGTCGTCGTCGTCGTCACTCACTCGTCTCGGCTTCAGTTACGGCTACCGCTTCGACTTTGGCTTTGAAAATAGATCGATCGAGAGATTATTTTTTGGACAAAGTTTTTTTTAATTATTTATTTAATTAATTAAATTAAAATTAAATGGCCAAAACGTTTCAATTATTTAGTTAATTAACCGAAACGTTCCGACCCGACTAGGATCCACGCGACCCATTTTATTTAAAATAGTTTCCCATTTTAATTTGAATTTCCCACTGTTGGAGATAACTGTTTGAAAGGTTGCAACTTTAAAGAACAACCATGACCGTTTGAAAGGTTGCAAACTTTCTAGAATGGTCGTGTAGTTTCTAAAAGGTTGCAACCTTTCGGAACCAGTGCTTCTTGGCTATAAATACCACTAATTCTTCAGATTTTTTACTTACAAAAAATTCTGTTTTATTCTTCTTCTTATGCACAAATATTTTTGGTGTACTTTACTGCCGTTGAGTGGCTCGCTGATACCAGCGTTTCGGTTATCAATACACTGGCGATTGAGACCATTATATCCTGGGAGGACATATTCCAAATCAAACCTCGAATACTAGAGGGGAATAATTTCCTTAAGGGGACACTGTGCATTCAGTGGGCTTGATCTTCTTCGTATTTTTTTCCCCATATTCTAGTACGATTTAACAGATTTTAGTGTTGTTAATTAATTTATGTTCTTTACTGGATCATTGGAAACTTTGGTAACTTCGTGTTTCTGCAAAGTTTCTGGTAATCAGTACTACTGTTTTAAACACAGATTGGCTAACAATACTATATTTGAATTATATAATATAGAAAATAACAAAAAAATAGACACGATTCCATAGACTCCTTAGGACTCACAAAAAAACTTGGAAAAAATATCCAAAGATATAAACAAGAAAAGGAAAGTGATGTTCGAATCATAATTAACTTTAAAAAATAATTAAAATGAAATAAAAATTAGCTCTTCATACAAAAACTTAAAGAGTAATGACTTACATACAAATTTTAAGTCACGCAAGGTCAAAAACTTAAGGAAATCACCTTCGAGTTTTGAGATTAAGTGAAAAAATGAGGAGAAAATATGTGTGTATTTATAGGAGTGCAGAATATTCAAATGAGAAAAATGGTCAACAATGTACCACTCTTATTTAATTTCTTACTAATTATATTATGAAAGTGGGGAAGTGGGAAAAGAATAACGACAAAAAAAATATTAATTTAAAAGATTGATGATTTTTTTTAATTCCTCTTCTTAAATAGTCAGAACTATAATATGAATAAAAAATATTTTATCAATCGAGGAAAAGATAAGAAATACATTCTAGTCAAGTAAAGTATTTATAGAATATAACTCAATGTAAAATTTCAAATTTAGTAGAATACACACCTTAGATTAAAATTAAATTTTGAATGCTATGAGTTTTTTTTTATTGAATACTATAAGTTAGCACTCTTATGGGTGATAATTTACTAAAGAGGATTTAAAAAAAGGTCCTTAAACAATGTGAAATGAAAAAAATTTCTTTTCTTTATACTTTAGTTCATAAAAGCCCTTGTTGTTAATAGTTTGGTCCAGAAATTCCCCTATCGTTCCTAAATGGGCCAAAAAGCCAGTTTCCGAATAAATATGTTAACTCTTTTCTTTTTAAAAATTTATTGTTCCTACTAAATTATTGCTTTTAAAGAACACTATTCTTATTTTATTTCTTTAAAAATCACTTTAACTAATAAAAATGTAGGAAATAAATTTTTCTGCCTAATCTCATTTTATAAATTAAAATAGAATAACTTCATTTACCCTTTTAACGAACAAGATATGTCATATATAAGATCATAGTAAATATGTCATCAATTTTTATTTAGATTACGATAAAATATAATTATGATAAATATATTTTTTTAATCGAAGTTGGATAAACATTTGCTAATAAAATAATATTTATTAGGAACACAATGTATTCAAAGAATAAATAAATTATATATTTATTTGAGATCTATAAGGTATTTTTTACCCATTAAATAATAATAAGTGCATTTTTTTACCAAAGTATTAACGGTAAGATTATTTTAGACCGTAGTATAAACGGAAGACATTTTTGTTCATTTCACACATTTTAAGAGAAATTTGACCATTATCCGTAGAATATATAATGTAGTTTGAATAGATAATGAGAAAGGCGATGCAAACAATAGAGAGTACTCATGTAATCTCGAGTAAATGATAATCTCCAATTTTGTTTACTTATATAACTACTTTTTCACCTAAAATTAAGTTTTTTTGTGATAATTATTAATTAATCTAATTGTTGATTAACTAACATGTGATTTGTTATGTAATTAGCACTAACAACAATATCATTGAAGTAGGTATTCATTGTAGAACATATGTCACGAACCAGATTTCGGGTAAGTGATGGCACCCCTACAAGAAATTCATTTAAAGTGAAAAAATACAAAGATAATAATTAAAAAAATATGGAGAGTTTCAAAGTCGTGTTCATTAGCTACTCACTCCAAGACTCCTACAAATTGGAAGAAGAAAACATTTTTGTGTATACCTTTTTGCATTCTTCAATTTTTTCGTCAAGTTATATTTGTTTGTTTATTTTTTCCCCAATATATCAAAAACATATTATATATGTAAACACCAGGCCATCGATAACCATATTACAATATAGAAATTTTAGGTCAATTTCGAGTGAAGAGTCAACCCTGGAAACCTAATAAAAAAACTAGAATTTTCTTTCAAAATTAACTTAGACATATGACAAAGAACTCAAATAAGAGATAGAGTATGACTGACCCACAATTCATCAAATCGATTAAAAATTGTTCAGCAAAAAGATCCCAATTTCAAATCCACAAACAATGATTTAATCTTAAAATCCATGATAAAAAAGCGAGGAAATATCTATTAAGTGATTAGGAGCTTACCTTCTTTCAACGAAAAAGAAATGCCACCAAGAATAGTCTCAACAAGAAGTCCAAATATGGTGCAAATGGGTGAAAGACCAACGAAAATCATTGTTTAGTTGTTGAACTATGTTTGTCGGAATCACTCTCCTTTAGCACGATTGCGCATGACAAAAACCTCAGCTACCTCCCTCTTGTGAGATTGTGCACCCCTTCTCTGTGCCAATAAAACTAACCATGAGGCTTCCCTTTTGTTCAATTGCGCTTGGACTTGCACAAAATATCATAAATTTCAATTGTGGTCTAAATCAATAATGAAAGTTGATCATAAAACATGTTCCGAACCTGTTGAAATAATCAAATCACCATTTAAAGGTTGTCTCGATCAAATATTGATTGTGGTAAACTCCAAATTTAAGAAATCCAAGATTCCCTTCCAACAATTTAAATCATTCTTGGGTGTTTTGGACCCTTGCAAATTATCTATCAAAGTAACAAATCACCCTTTCGACCTAGTGGAATTGTCAGAATCTCAAAATTACTCTGTTACCCTATATGTTGACTTAAGTCAAACTTCCTTAGTTCTAAACTTTTAAAATTGAAAAATTTCTCCAACACACACATTCAATAACTCTGTGAATCGTGTTACCCATACCCGGAAGTAAAAAACAACAAACTAAGGCTATGAAATGGGTCAAATTGGAAAAAATAAGCAAAAGAAAAATGTAAAATGACATCGCGGATCATTACAATTACCTCATAATGGATGTGTTAATTACAATGACTATCAAAAGTTAACATGTACAATCTTTGTTTTTTAGAAAATTATGGTACCTATTCTAACTCAAAGTACCTAAGAACATATATACTACTATAGTTTGCAATCTGTAAGGTAGAAAGAGAATTAGTTCTCCCTAACATCTTGTCCAAATGATGAGAATCAATTTAGCTACGAAGCAAGCTTTTTATTTATCAATAGATCCATTAGGATTTAGTTTTCTTTTAAAATTTCATTTACAACCAAAAGATTTTGCACCAGGAGGTAAACTCAAAATAATTTGATTGTTCATTATCCATAATAAAAGTTCGAAAATTATTTCCATAAGAAGAATAATCTTTTCTAGACCTTTTTCACCTTCATAGTTCCTCATTAGAGGTAATCTCATGATTTCATTCAACACATGCATGAAATTTGTTATTACATAAGGAAAAACATGTTCAAAAAATTCAGTATTCTTTCTCTCAATAATAGTATTGCAATCAAGTAATAACTTTTCATAACAAGAAATCGATATTCAACACTATGTTCAGAATATCCAAGAAGCATCAATCAATAGTTTTAGAACCTAGTTTCTTCTTTTAAGGATTAGGTAAAGGATCTTTAGCAAGATACCCCCCAGACTTTTAAATTATTCATGTTATTCATAAGGAGTTTTGTCGATTCTTTTTTGAGGAATCCTATTTTGTATGCTACATGCAGATAATATCGGTTCACCCAACAAATTATTATGACCATTAGAACTAATTAACATGGAGTTCATCATTTCCTTTAAAGTTCTATTTTTCCTTTTAGCTACTCCATTACACTCAGGTGAATAAGACGGGGTTAATTCACGAATGATTCCTTCTTTTTTAGAGAAAACATTCAAAGATACAAATTCTCCACCTCTATCGGATCTTATTCGTTTGATATTCTGCTAAGTTTATTTCAACCTCAAGTTTATAAGATATGAAAGCATCAAATGCATCATCTTTAGTTTTAAGCAAATACAACTTAGTAAATTTGGAAAAAAAATCAATAAAGGTTACATATTATCTTTTACCACATCTAGTCATAGTTTCTTCTAAATCACCCTAAATTAGTGTGAGTTCAAGATTGTAATTTAGTTACTCTATTTACTGAAAAACATGACTTTTAGAAATTTTAGCTTTAGCACATATTTCACAGTTATCAAAATTATTTGATTCTAATTGAGATATCAAACAAAGAAACTTATAATGATCCTCATAGTTTTTTATGAGTTTATTCCCTTTGTTCATTGTTTAGAGAGTTCATATAGTTACTCTAAGTCATTTACGATTAGTTGGGACTGACAGTTCCGTTATCTTGCCGTTCATTTGATTTTTATTCGAATTTCTGTGTATAGAGCTTTTGAACCTTGAACAATCATTTTCCATCAAAAGGCTTTCAGAGTGAGTTGTGCAATTAGGCATTTTTACTTTCAAGTTAAGGCCTAAGTTTGACGTGGGTCAATATTCTTGGTAAACGTGTCTAGACAAGAATTCCATCAATGTCGTTAGCTCTGACTTATTGAGTTTTCTCTAGAACGGTCACTCATGCAGATGCAGAGGGTCCCGAGCTAATTCTATGTAATGAACCTTATGGTCATTTATGTGTTTATGACTTCTATTCGTCATTTAGAACATTCCTATAGTGAACCAAATCATTTATTACTTGTTGGGAGTGAGAGTTTCGTCACCTGGTCATATGCAAATTTCTGTGTTTTGGAGCTTTGGAACCTTGAATGGTAGTTTTTGATCAAGTGCTTAGGAAGATGACCTTAGAAACATTTTCCAACAATTCCATCAGCCTAGAAGTGTCATTTTAGGCTAGTAGAATGATCAGCATTACTCCTGAGGCTTTCAGTGTGAATCTATGCGATTAGGCATTTTCACTTTTGAGTTAAGGCCTAGGTTTGACCTTAGTTAACATTTTTGGTAAACTCAAAATCGCGTAAACTCGGTGGCGTTGGAAAGATTATTCCAAGATCTTTACTACAATATCTGGGAACACACCTAACTCATCCTGAGCTAGGAAATATGATCGTTTGAAGTTGACCAAAAACTCAAACTTAACCTAACTTCACAAATTTTTCCAGATTTTTATTATTTCCAAAAATCAGTCTTTCTAATTCTAGTTCTTTCAATTTGTGAGATGTTACAAAATTATTTGAATGTGATGATTGTCCGTTATTCCGAGCCCCTAATTATGCTCCATTTTAGAACTAGAGTTTATCGGGTACTATTTAGAAACGTTTAAAAGAGTCAATTCCAAAAAAATTATCAACACAGTTAGCTCTACAATGTTGAGTTTGGTGAAGAATAACCTTTCATGCAGATACAGATGCTTAGAGTTAATTATGACCCTTTGTGGATTTTGAAATAAAATATAATTTGGGTGGGACCCATATTTTGCTGAGATGAACTTCTATGAGAATTTTAACTACTACGTTGAGTCTGAAATATCTAATTTGTAGAATTACATATGTCATTTGCGTGCACTGGGTTCAGAACTAATTCAGAACACCCTGTCGGAGGTTTGAACTTGACCAAACCTGCTAATGTGCATCCACTGGTGTGGGTGAATTACCCTTTGCATTCACGGGCCCCTTGGTTACGTTCTTGATATCCTGACCGTTGGTGCTTTCCGACCATGAGGCACTTGGCCGAAATCATGATTAAGGGTTGACCTTATTTAGTCTAGTCTTTTATATACATACCAGACACGATTTCAGCTTTCAATGGAAACTTCAAAGGGTTATATCTTTCATTTTAGCTTGGAAATGGGTGATTTGATGTCTTGTGTATCCAAAATTGTAGGGGCTTCTCTGTGGAGTGAGCCAAAAATTTTGGGCAACCTCTATTTGTGGTAAATTCACGTGTTAAGTTGAATGCCTTAGCTTATTTATGGTTCTTAGTTTGTAAATTATTTTCATGTGATGATTTTCCACTATTCTGAGCACTGAATTGTGTTCCATTTTGGAACACAAGTTTGGCGGTACTATTTAGAAACTTCTTATGGAGTCAATTCCAGAAATTCTACCACGGGTCCCATGATTCCCATTTAACTCCAAAATCGGTCAGTTTTGGGTTTTATGTCTTCTTAGTATTGAAATAATCAATTGACATTTTCATCCTATTTTTCATAGCATGGCAGCATTTTGAGGCATTTTAAAAAGGGAAAGCTCCAACATTGTCTTTTGGAGTGCACGTTATTAGTCTAATGGTAGGCTTCAACTTTCCCTTTGTTAGATTGAACTATATTTCATAAATTCATGCTAATTAGAGTGAATTGGGGGAGGGTACATAGTTTTTCTTATATCCCTTCCTAGATAACATGTTTTAGGTTCGATCGGCTCTACTTCAGGGGTAGTACCATGCTAGTTTGGGATTATATGCTCTAATTCTATCTTGTGAATTGACTTGTATGTTGTTATTTGTTATGTTGTAGCATGTGTAACCTTAGTCTAGTATTAGGTTAGTGTTGCCTTAGACTTGCGAATCTTGTGGCCATTAGGCTTTGTTTCTTTTCCATTGTCTTTTTGGATAGATTAGTCACCCGTAGACTAGAGTAGTAGAGTTGAGTCTGATAGAATGACCCTTCATGTGGGAGTTGTTTCATCTTTATCTATCTACTATTAACTCTCATTTTTTTACGGTCCCATTGCAATTTTGGAGGTTCTGTGCTTTGTTGGCGATTTGGGATTGGAGTGGTGCGGGCTTGGAGCCTTGTTTATCTATTTGTGACTGGACATTGTTCCATTCTAGTGCTTTGATATATTGATTGCCTTTGATGAGATCCTTTACATAGTCAACACGCACCCGGTTTTACTCTTGCTAGCTTGGCGGCTGACGACCTATGAGTTTATTTACTGGCTGGGCATCAAGGATTTGGTATAGTTACACCCCAAGATTAGCGTCTGCTAGTTAGGTAACTAACTCCGCTAGGAGTTTACTGACTATCTAGGTGGCCCTATTTATTTTGTATTTGGGTTCGAGGTCCGACTTGTTCCTATTGGGTATTTCTTGTGGTACTTTATTCTTGTATATTTAGCTTTTCTATGTACCTGTCAGGCTTATGAGGGGTTTGTTCGGATTTTATATATAATTGCACGCGAGTGTACCTTCTGCGCTAATGAGGTCCAATTAGGTTTAGTTTAGTTATCATTAGATATACTTTTCGTACACATGTGTGCTTTCTTTTAAACTCTTCTTTGACCTCTATTTCTATCTAGATTATATCATTTCAGATTGTCTTTACCTTTCTTTCTCTGTGGACCTATTATGGCTCCTAAGTACCATTGTTTTGGAACTCACGGTGCACTCTTTATCTGTTTGTGATGCATGTCCTAGTACCAGCTGCTAATGGTGACCGTTCGTGCAAACAATAATATTTGGATCGAAGATGAGGGTGAGGACTTGGCGTCCTAGACTTACTTGTGTTTGTAACGACCTATTCCCATCATTATAGAAAAGCCAATGGGGAAAGAATTGGGGCCAGAAAACTTTTGAGAAGTAACTTTGAATTTCCTAGCCTAGTCTAGATTTTGACGAAATCGGAGTTAGAGAGGTCTAGGGATATCTGGTAACTAATGAGAGATCTAATTATGATTTTGATCACATGAATAGATAGCTAAGACGTTAAGGAACCCGTACGACTTTACAAAATTGAATTTGGGTGAGTAGAACTTCCAAAAATTATCTTAGCATGAAATGATATTTTCTGAGTGTCAGGGACGAAGGCATGTTGTAAAATGGGGCTTTCGAATTCTTAATTTTTCTCACTGGTTCCGTGCAAGCCGCTAGGGCAAGGCTGCTGTGCCGGGTTGGGTCCCGATGTGGCAGTCCAGACGCGACTTAAAGTCGTAAATAAACCCCAAAAACATTTTATTCTTGGATTTTCGAACTTGAGAGCTAAGCAACGAACCCAGGTCTCTTCTTGATAGTTTTCCACCATTCTTGATGCTAATGGTAAGATTTTAACTCCCTGAATCCATTTTTTGATCCGTAGAACGTAATCTAATGGGTAATTATCGATGGAGAAGGGTTTTGATATGGAATTTATGATGGAAACAACCCTAATGGGGATCAAGGGTTTGACCTGGGGTTGATATTATTGATATAATCTGGATAATTCGACCTTTGATTGTTGATCCTTGCGTTAATTGTATAATTTTATACCACGAACAAGCGAGAAAAATTCGGAAAGGAAGATTCAAGTGCCTTAGGGGATTCAAGCTTGGATTCAAGGTAGGTGATGGTTGTGATTTCATGTTGGTGTGATATATGTTTGTAATTGCTCATTATAATCCATGTATGTATGCGAATGTTGCATTATTGATCACCCTAATCGTAAATGAGGATAATTGAATAATTGTATGCAATGAATCACCTCTTGTTTTATGATTGTGAGAATATACATTGTGATTGTGATTGTGGTTTCTTGAATGGATCGGGTGTTGTGTTCCAACACACTAACTTGGATCGGTTGCCACGTTGTCACGACCCAGACGTAACATGGCGTACTTAAACCCTAAGGGATCTCATACAAGCCCTTAGCATAATCATAACATAAAATACTAGAAAAGTATGAAAAATTTAAAACTTCTTTAAAACCATACAATCGAAAACATTTTCTTAAGCAAACGCAAGTCTTTACTAAACCTTTGTCTCAAACCATCTATTAAACTCTTGAATGAAAGTCTTGGGACGCAGTCCATTCAATGTCTAAAACATAGAGAAATAACATAAAGCAACATAATGGGTTTGTCCTCGAAGCTATGAGGACTCACCAAGATCTTCAATTCTTCTTGCTCCTTAGAAAACTATCCTTCAAAGGAACTCAATCTCCAAAACCCTACATTTGATTAGAATTTAGACAATATGCATTAGTACAAAATGTACCAAGTATGATAGCTAGCACAACATCATAAGACCATCTCAAAATGGTTAGTCAACATAACACATAAACATAAGAGACAATAACATAATCATAGCATAATCTCCAACATATGCATCATATCATCACAAGTCAACATAAGACATAGTTAATGAGCATAGGAGATAAATCATATTCATGGCATAGTATTTACTTAGACTTTCATTTTTACTTACTTCAACCTTTAGCCTTTCATATTATAAGAGAACTACTTCACAAGCCACCTCAAAGTATACATGTGCGAGGGAAGAATAGCATCCCATAATACCATCCAAGCAAAGCACCTCTTTTTGGTCATTCTTGGGCATAGTCCGCATTCATAGTCAAGACCTAGGTTTTCATGTCATAAGAGAACTTACACTCGTAAGTAACCTCAAGGAACACTTGTGCAATGCATCAGTGGCATCCCATAATACCACTCATACTAAGCATATCTTGACATCACTCTATTCATGCTTTCTAATCATAGGTGTCATTCTTGACCTACTTCACAAAGACAAGGAACTGTCATCTTTAGTCAATCATATCATGGAAGGCAACTATAGCAACAATCCAAGCTAAGCATACATCACATAAGATGACACTTCATAAGTAGGTTCAAGTCATACTTGTGTCATGTATGAATGGCATACCATACTACCACTCACACTAAGTACTCCTTTAGTCTAGCTTACCCAATGCTTAGTATTTATTATACTTGACTATCAAAGAATAGCATACTACTAGGCTAGACCTAACTACCATGGAAAAACACTCTATCATGCAATCCAAGCTATTCAAGGAAAAATACAAGTATCCCAACCTAGCTACCATGCAACATTCAATTTGATGCAAGCTACCCTTAGGGGAGTATGAATCTTCAACCCTAAGCTATCCTTAGGAGAGTATATCCTAAGCTATCCTTAGGAGAGAGTGAATCATCAATCCTAAGTTACCATGAAATGGTCTTGTCCTAACCAAATCAAGCTACCATGAAAGCCTCCTTGCAATGCTAGTTCAAGCTACCCATAGGATAGTGTAGGTCCTCAATTCTAGGCTACCATGCCTACCTTAATGCAAGCTACCATGAAAGCATCCTTGCAATGCTAGTTCAAGATACCATGAAACAAATCCTTGCAATGCTAACTCAAGCTAGTCTTAGGAGAGTATGGCTCCTCAATCTCAAGCTACCATGAGAACTTCTAACATATGCTACATAAACAAGAAATACATGAAGTGACCATATATCACAACTTCAAGCTATTCTATTCTAACATGCTTTGATTCATTTTAGGTATTTAACCTTTCATTCTAGAATCATTATATGTGAGAAGACCTTTCACATTCTACATACATGTACTCATTTAGTACAATATAGGTCATGTGGTTAAAAGCCTTTAACAACAACTCTAACCTCTAGTGTATTATTCATATGCAAGCTACTCATCATATTAGACGTACCCTATAATCCCTAGTGATCAACATAATGACTTCAAGCCCTACTATCAAGTTTTACTCCACAATCATCATACTAGACTAGATCACACTACATGTTAGTCACAAGCCTTAATCATTTGCAATTTTATACATAATTAATCATAAAGTCCCAATTTCTATCACTACAATTCATGATCTATCATACATTCATAAGTCTAGTTCAATTCATTATTTCATATTCTTATTCGTGACTAAGTCTATTAGATGATAACAATTCTAGAGAATCTATCAAGAATCATCAATTTCTCATCACAAGACATAAACCTACATACTTTGATTTCTAGGGTAAATCATGGAATTAACATAAACTCTTCATAATATCATGAATCAACACTAAATTAATCATATATAAGTATTATCCAATCAATTGGAATCATACCCATATAAAACCCACACATTGGAAGTAACCCTAGCTTAGATTGGGGTTCTTCTTCACAAATTAGGGGAAATTCATGGAGACTATAAGGCTGCAAGAACCCATAGATGAAAATATAAACATACCTTAATCAAAGTCCTAGCACAAGCTTTTAGCAATGGAGCCTTTGTTCTTGACCTTATCTTCAACCTCTAGCTTCTTCTTCAATGGAGGTTTCTAGAGAGAGAAATATTTGAGAGAGGAGTGATTTGGGGAATTGATTTGGGTCTTGTCAAAAGTGACCAAAAATTGGGGACTAATGACTTGAAATACCTAAAATAGGTGAATAAAACTCATATAAAATGACCCCCACTTAAAACTAGTCGAATAGGATTTTCCCATTTTACCCTCAACTTGGCAGCCCCTTGCCAGGGGTCACGCCTCTCTTCATGAGCCGTCAAGGGAAACATGGCCCGTGGTACCTTGACCAGTGGCTCCCCTCAACAAGACAAACTCACAAAATCCTAAGGCATGACCACGAGCCTTCCCACGGGCCGCGGTCATGACCACTGGTCATGAAGTGGCTCATGGTCCCTAGGTAGTAGCTAGGATTTTGGACCTTGCCTCCCATGGAACTAAGGGGTCTTCACGGACCCCTTCACATACTGTGGTCCAGACCACTGGTCGTGAAGCTGGTCATATACCCTAGGCAGTTCATGGCCAAGGTTGGGCAGCCTTGGCCTTTAGCTTAGGCTTTGCCCCGTTGCCATGGCACTTGCCCTTGCCTTCCTTACCCAAACCTTAGGTGGTCTTCCAAACTACGGGGTTTAACATATACCTTGACGTTCAACCACTAAACCCCTCATTCTAAGCACGTAAAGTCTCATCTACGACTCTAATCCACATACATCAAACTATAGAACCCTAGCTTAAGGCTCTAGTTTAGTCTACTAATTTCTGGGGGATTACAATATCTCCCCCTCGGGAACATTCATCCTCGAATGACCATTCTAAACACTTCTTAAAGCAAACGACTCTAGACTAGCATCCCATCATGCATGCAATACATCTAAATGCACACAACCAAGGAGGAAAACTTCAACTCCAAGATAAACATACTCAATGCAACACAAGGGAGTAGGAACTACATCTAACAACCCAAAGTGCATGAAATTCTATGTCAATTCATTTTCAAGGAGGGACTAACAACTCCTAGCTAAAACATGCTCAACACACATTCATGGAGCCTAAATTCAATTTACTCACAAAAGTCATTTATTTAAGGAGGAATCTTTCAACTCCAAACTAATGCATGCTCATATAATCATCTCATGAAGTCTATATGCGACTCTACTCAATGCACTACAACATGAGGAAAACAATAATGCATATAAGTCATTTCTAACAAGACCTAAGCATTTTCATGGAAATGCATATAAGGAACTCATGGCAACACATAATTCACACATGACTTCATATAAAAGCAAATCAAGAGGAACCTATCATCTCAAGCTACAATAGGAGTAGAAGGAAAAGGATGACGACATTGGGACATCTCATTGGCCCTTGGACTCCCAAGTAGCACCTTTACCTGGACACTCCATGCTACTTCATGGAACAATTTCCTTGTTCTTCTATATATTAATTTGCCGGTCTAAGATCTTTACTTGTACTTCTAAATCAGAGAGGTTCTCTTTAAGCACTCTAGCTCACAAGCCACCTTACTAACACCACTCAAGATTTAACATGAGCCTAAAAAATTGGAACTAAACTTCTCATACTCACTACACCTCTCAAGGTGAAAATTTCTAGCAACCTTAATTCATGAACATCAAGGATACTCAACAACCTTGCTATCTAAGCACATTATCTCCCCCTTGGGAGCAAGCCTATACAAACTCTTTTAAGTATCACTCCTTTCAATTCTAATGCCGGAGAAAGTCATCACTTAAGCTTTTACATCTATCCCACAAGATGGTTCTAAACTATGGTGAATTACGCTTGAACCCTTCTTAGAGGAGTCTATTCACTCAACCCATGTAGGCATTACTTAAACACCCTAATCAACCAATCTATCAACATACTTCAAAACTCATCATGACTAAGTCGGGTTCTACCAACAACTAAACATAACCTCACAATCAAATTGCTAGGTTGGCACACTATCTCCCCCTTGGGAGTTAGCCTACACTAATTCTTCTAAACATCTTTCATAACATAAAGGCAACAATAAAGAATCATTCATACTAAAGACAACATCACAATATATCATCTCAAATCTGTCAAGTCACATAGCCATAATTGGCATCACAACCAATGTTTCTCCCTCTCTCCTTGTAACATTAGCCCTTCGAGTAGTCATATCCTAATGACAATTTTATCAGGAATATGATACAAACCTTATAAAGTAAAACTCTATGGCACGACTTGGAGAAGGAAGATGTGAAGTTTCCTAAGCATCCAATAGCCTCCTATTCATAAATGTGGCGCGCTTCACATTTATGAACAAGACCCTACTAGAGGTGGTTTGAGACAATCGTAGAACCATTCTAAACCTTGTGTTCTGATTACCAAGTTTGTCACGATCCAGGGGTACCCCCTAGATGTAACATGGCTTACTTTACCCCTAAGGGGTCTCAGACAAGCCCTTAGCATAATCATAACATAAGATACTAGAAAAGTATGGAAAATTTAAACTTTGTTTAAAACCATACAATCGAAAATATTTTCATAAGCAAACGAAAGTTTTTACTAAGCCTTTGTCTCAAACCATCTATTAAACTCTTCAATGAAAGTCTTGGGACACAACCCATACAATGTCTAAAACATAAAGAAATGACATAAAGCAACATAATGGGTTTGTCATCGAAGCAATGAGGACTCACCAAGATATTCAACTCATCTTACTCCTTAGAAAACTATCCTTCAAAGGTACTCAATCTCCGAAACCCTACATTTGATTAGAATGTAGGTAATATGCATTAGTACAAAATGTACCAAGTATGATAGATAGCACAACATCATAAGAGCATCTCAAAATGGTTAGTCAACATAAGACATAAACATAAGAGACAATAACATAATCATAGCATAATCTCCAACATAAGCATCATATCATCACAAGTCAACATAAGACATAGTTAATGGGCATAAGAAATAAATCATATTCATGGCATAGTCTTTACTTAGACTTTAATATTTACTTACTTCAACCTTTAGCCATTCGTATTACAAGAGAACTACCTCATAAGACACCTCAAAGTATACATGTGCAAGGCAAGAATAGCATCCCATAATACCATCCAAATTAAGTACCTCTTTTTGGTCATTCTTGGGCATAGTCCACATTCATAGTCAAGACTTAGGTTTTCATGTCATAAGAACACTTATACTCCTAGGTAACCTCAAGGTACACTTGTGCAATGCATGACCGGCATCCCATAATACCACTCATACGAAGCATACCTTGACATCACTCTATTCATGTTTTCTAATCATAGGTGTCATTCTTCACCTACTTCATAAAGACAAGGAAAGATCATCTTGAATCAATCATATCATGAAAGTCAACCGTAGCAACAATCCAAGCTAAGCATACTTCACATAAGAGGACACCCCGTAAGTAGCTTAAAGTCTTACTTGTGGCATGTATGCATGGCATCCCATACTACCACTCACACTAAGTACTCCTTTAGGCTAGCTTACTCAATGCTTACTATTTATCATACTAGACTATCAAAGAAAAGCATACTACTAGGCTAGACCTAACTACCATGGAAATCACACTATCATGAAATCCAAGTAATCCAAAGAAGAATACAAGTATCCCAACCTAGCTACCATGAAACATTCAATTTGATGCAAGATACCCTTAGGGGAGTATGAATCCTCAACCCTAAGGTATCCTTAGGAGAGTGTAAGCCCTCAATCCGAAGCTATCCTTAGGAGAGTATGAATCCTCAATCCTAAGCTACCATGAAATGGTCTTGGCCTAACCAAATCAAGCTACCATGAAAGCATCCTTGCAATGCTAGTTCAAGCTACCCTTAGCAGAGTGGAGGTCCTTAATCCTAGGCTACCATGCCTACCCTAATGCAAGCTACCATGAAAGCATCCTTGCAATGCTAGTTCAAGCTACCCTTAGGAGAGTGTAGGTCCTCAATCCTAGGCTACCATGCCTACCCTAATGCAAGCTACCATGAAAGCATCCTTGAAATGCTAGTTCAAGCTACCATGAAAAGCATTATTGCAATGCTAACTCAAGATAATCTTAGGAGAGAATGGTTCCTTAATCCCAAGATAGCATGAGAATTTCTAACTCATGCTACATAAACAAGCTCTACAGAAAGGGACCATATATCACAACTTCATGCTATTCTATTCTAACATGGTTTGATTCATTTTAGGTATTTAACCTTTCATTCTAGAATCATTCTATGCGACAAGAACTTTCACATTCTACATACATGCATTCACTTAGTACAAGATAGTTCATGTGGGTAAAAACCATTAACAACAACTCTAACCTCTTCTGTATCATTCATATGAAATCTACTAATCATATTAGACTTACCCTATAATCCCTAGTAATAAACATTATGATTTCAAGCCCTACTATCAAGATTTTATCCACAATCATCAGACTAGACTAGATCACAAGACATGTTAGTCACAATCCTTAATCATAGGCAATTCTATACATAATTCATCATAAAGTCCCAATTTCTATCACTACAATTCATGGTCTATCATACATTCATAAATCTAGTTCAATTCATGATTTTATATTCTTATTCTTGACTAAGTCTGATACATGATAACAATTCTAGAAAATCTATAAAGAATCATCAATTTCTATTTACAAGACATAAACCCACATACTTTGATTTCTAGGGTAAATCATGGAATTCACATAAAATCTTCATAATATCATGAATAAACACTAAATTAATAATATATAAGTATTATCCAACCAATTGGAATCATACCCATCTAAAACCCACACATTGGAAGTAACCCTAGCTTAGATTGGGGTTCTTCTTCACAAATTAGGGGAAATTCTAAGGGACTCTTTGGGTGCAATAACCCATAGATGAAAATCTAAAAATACCTTAATCAAAGCCCTAGCACAATCCTTTAGCAATGGAGCCTTTGTTCTTTACCTTAGATTCAACCTCTAGCTTCTTCTTCAATGGAGGTTTCTAAAGAGAGAAATATTTGAGAGAGGAGTGATTTGGGGTTTTGATTTGGATCTTGTGAAAAGTGATTTAAAATTGGGGGCTAATGACTTGAAATACCTTAAATAGGTGAATAAAACTCATATAAAATGACCCCCACTTAAAACTAGTCGAATAGGAATTTCGTATTTTACCCTTAACTTGGCAGCCCCTTGCCAGGGGTCACGCCCCTCTTCACGAGTAGTCAAGGGCACCACGTCCCGTGGTGGTTCCCGTAGTCTCTTGACCAGTGGCTCCACTCAAAAAGAAAAACTCACAAAATTTGAAGGCATGACCACG
Organism: Solanum piurae; assembly: GCA_029582685.1. Taxonomy (NCBI): domain Eukaryota; kingdom Viridiplantae; phylum Streptophyta; class Magnoliopsida; order Solanales; family Solanaceae; genus Solanum; species Solanum piurae. The sequence continues at coordinate 43,392 of JAJOOO010005574.1, read as the reverse complement.
AGCCTTCCTACGAGTCGTGGACATGACAACAGGTCGTGAAGTGGCTCGTAGTCCCTAGGGAGTAGATAGGCTTTTGGACCTTGCCTTCCATGAAACTAAAGGGTCTTCACGGACCCCTTCATGGACTATGGTCAAGACCACTAGTAGTGAAACCTAGCCAGTGCATGGCCAAGGTTGGGCAGCCTTGGCCTTTGGCTTATGCTTTGCCCCCTTGTCATGTCACTTGCCCTTGCCTTCCTTACCCAAACCTTGGGTGGTCTTCTAAACTACGTGGGCCTAACACGTACCTTTATGTTCAACCACTAAACCCCTCATTCTAAGCACGTAAAGTATCATCTATGAATCTAATCCACATACGTCAAACTATAGAACCCTAGCTTAAGGCTCTAGTTTAGTCTACTAATTTCTAGGGTGTTACAATATCTCCTCCTTGGGAACATCCGTCCTCGAATGATGATTCTAAACACTTCTTAAAGAAACGACTCTAGACTAGTAGCCCATTATGCATGCAATACATCTAAATGCACACAACCAAGGAGGAAAACTTCAACTCCAAGCTAAATATACTCAATGCAACACAAGGGAGTAGGAACTACATCTAACAACCCAAAGTGCATGAAATTATATTTCTATTCATTTTCAAAGAGGGACTAACATGTCCTAGCTAAAACATACTCAACACACATTCATGGAGCCTAAATTCAATTTACTCACTAAAGTCATTTATTTAAGGAGGAATCTTTCAACTCCAAACTAAAGCATGCTCATATAATCATCTCATGAAGTCTATATGCAACTCTACTCAATGCACTACAACATGAGGAAAACAATGCATATAAGTCATTTCTAACAAGACCTAAGTATTTTCAGGAAAATGCATATAAGGAACTCATGGCAACACATAATTCACATATGACTTCATATAAAAGTAAATCAAGAGGAACCAATCATCTCAAGCTAGAATAGGAGTAGAAGTAAAAGGATGATGACAATAGGACATCTCATTGGCCCTTCGCCTCCCAAGTAGCACCTTCACCTAAAACCCTCACTAAGGGACACTACATGCTACTTCATAGAACAACTTCCTTGTTCTTCCATTTTTTAATTTTCCGGTATAAGATATCTACTGGTACTTCTAAATTAGAGAGGTTCTCTATAAGCACTCTAGCTCACAAGCCGCCTTATTCACACCACTCAAGATCTAACATGAGCCTAACAAATTGGGACTAAACTTCTCATACTCACTACACCTCTCAAGGTGAAAATTTCTAGCAACCCTAATTCATGAACATCAAGGATACTCAACAGCCTTGCTATCTAAGCACATTATCTCCCCCTTGGGAGCAAGCCTATACAAACGCTTTTAAGCATCACGCCTTTCAATTCTATTGCCGGAGCAAGTCATCACTTAAGCTTTTACATCCATCCCACAAGATGGTTCTAAACCATGGTGAATTACACTTGAACCCTTCTTAGAGGAGTCTATTCACTCAACCCATGTAGGCATTACTTAAACACCCTACTCAACCAATCTATCAACATACTTCAAAACTCATCATGACTAAGTCGGGTTTTACCAACAACTAAACATAACCTCACAATCAAATTTCTAGGTTGGCACACTATTTCCCCCTTGGGAGTAAGCCTACACAAATTCTTCTAAACATCTTTCATAACATAAAGGCAACAATAAAGAATCATTCATACTAAAGACAACGTCACAATATATCATCTCAAATCTCTCAAGTCACATAGCCATAATTGGCATCACAACCAACCTTTCTCCCTCGCTCCTTGTAGCATAAGCCCTTTAAGTAGTCATATCCTAATGACCATCGAATAAGGATAATGAGAGAGACCTTACAGAGTTAAACTCTAGGGCACGACTTGGAGAATGAAGAAGTGAAGTTTCCTAAGCATCCAATAGCCTCCTATTCATAAATGTAGCGCATTTCACATTTATGAACAATATTCTAGTAGACGTGGTTTGAGATAATCCTAGAACTATTCTACATCTTGTGCTCTGATTACCAAGTTTGTCATGACCCAGGGGTAGCCCCTAGACGTAACATGGTGTTCTTGACCTCTAAGGGGTCTCATACATGCCCTTAGCATAATCACAACATAAGATACTAGAAAAGTATGGAAAATTTAAAAATTCTTCCAAACCGTACAATCAAAAAAAAATTCATAACCAAACATAAGTCTTTACTAAACCTTTGTCTCAAGCCATCTATTACACTCTTGAATGAAAGTTTTGGGACGCAGCCCATACAATGTCTAAAACATAAAGAAATGACATAAAACAACATAATGGGTTTGTCCTTGAAGCTATGAGGATTCACCAAGATCTTCAACTCTTCTTGCTCCTTAGAAAACTATCCTTCAGAGGAATTCAATCTCTGAAACCCTACATTTGATTAGAATGTAGGCAATATGAGTTAGTACAAAATGTACCAAGTATGATATCTAGCACAACATCGTAAGAGCATCTCAAAATGGTTACTCAACATAAGCCGTAAACATAAAAAAAATAACATAAACATAGCATAATCTCCAACATAAGCATCATATTATCACAAGTCAACATAAGACATATTTAATGAGCATAGGAAATAAATCATATTCATGGCATAGTCTTTACTTAGACTTTCATATTTACTTACTTCAACATTTTTCCTTCCATATTACAAGAGAACTACTTCACAAGACACCTAAAAGTATACATGTGCAAGGCAAGAATAGCATCCCATAATACCATCCAAGATAAGTACCTCTTTTTGGTCATTCTTGGGTATAGTCCACATTCATAGTGAAGACCTAGGTTTTCATGTCATAAGAGCACTTATATTCCTAAGTAACCTCACGGCACACTTGTGCAATGCATGAGTGGCATCCCATAATACCACTCATAATAAGCATATCATGACATCACTATATTCATGCTTTCTAATCATAGGTGTCATTCTTGACCTACTTCATACAGACAAGGAACTATCATCTTGAGTCAATCATATCATGGAAGGCAACTATAGCAACAATCCAATCTAAGCATACATCACATAATAGGACACTTCATCAGTTTCTTCAAGTCATACTTGGGCTATGTATGAATGGCATCCCATACTACAACTTACACTAAGTACTCCTTTAGGCTAGCTTACTCAATGCTTACTATTTATCATACTAGACTATCAAAGAATAGCATACTACTAGGCTAGACCTAACTACCATGAAAAACACACTATCATGCAATCCAAGCTATCCAAGGAAGAATACAAGTATCCCAACATAGCTACCATGCAACATTTAATATGATGCAGGCTACCCTTAGGGGAGTATGAATTCTTAACCCTAAGCTATCCTTAGGAGAGTATAATCCCTCAATCAAAGCAATCCATAGGAGAGTATGAATCATCAATCCTAAGCTACCATGAAATGGTCTTGGCCTAAACAAATTAAGCTACCATGAAATCATCCTTGCAATGCTAGTTCAAGCTACCCTTAGGAGAGTGTAGGTCCTCAATCCTAGACTACCATGCCTACCCTAATGCAGGCTACCATGAAAGCATCCTTGCAATGTTAGTTCAAGCTACCATGAAAAGCATCCTTGCAATGTTAACTCAAGCTAATCTTAGGAGAGTATGGTTCATCAATCCCAAGCTACCATAAGAAATTCTAACTCATGCTACATAAACAAGCTATACATGAAGGGACCATATATCACAACTTCAAGCTATTCTATTCTAATATGATTTGATTCATTTTAGGTATTTAACCTTTCACTCTAGAATCATTCTATGTGAGAACACCTTTCACATTCTACATACATACATTCATTTAGTACAAGATAGGTCATGTGGGTAAAAGCCTTCCACAACAACTCTAACCTCTAGTGTATCATTCATATGCAAGCTACTCATCATATTAGACTTAACTTATAAGCCCTAGTGATCAACATTATGAATTCAAGCCCTGCTATCAAGATTTACTCCATAATCATCATAATAGACTAGATCACAAGACATGTTAGTCACAAGCCTTATTCATAGGCAATTCTATACATAATTCATCATAAAGTCCCAATTTCTATCACTATAATTGATGGTCTATCATATATTCATAAGTCTAGTTCAATTCATGATTTTATATTTTTATTATTGACTAAGTCTAATACATGATAACAATTCTAGAAAAAATTTCACGAATCATCAATTTATCATCACAAGACAAAAATCCAGATACTTTGATTTCTAGGGTAAATCATGGAATTCACATAAACTCTTCATAATATCATAAATCAATACTAAATTAATCATATATAAGTATTATCCAACCAATTGGAATCATACCCATCTAAAACCCACACATTGGAAGTAACCCTAACTTAGATTGGGGTTCTTCTTCACAAATTAAGGGAAATTTTAGGGGACTCTATAGGTGGAAGAAACCATAGATGAAAAGCTAAACATACCTTAATCAAAGCCGCACAATCCTTTAGCAATGGAGACTTTGTTCTTGACCTTAGCTTTAACCTCTAGCTTCTTCTTCAATTGAGGTTTCTAGAGAGAGAAATATTTGAGAGATGAGTGATTTTGGGTTTTGATTTGGGTCTTGTGAAAAGTGACATAAAATTGGGGGCTTATGACTTGAAATACCTTAAATAGGTGAATAAAACTCATATAAAATGTCCCCCTCTTAAAACTAGTCGAATAGGAATTTCCCATTTTACTCTCAACTTGGCAGCCCCTTTCTAGGGGTCACACCCCTCTTCACGAGCCGTCAAGGGCACCACAGTCCATGGTGGTGCCTGTGGTCCCTTGACCAGTGGCTCCCCTCAACAAGCTAAACTCACACTATCCTAAGGCATGACCACAACTCGTGGTCATGACCACATGCCGTGAAGTGGCTCGTGGTCCCTAGGCATTAGCTAGGCTTTTGGAATTTGCCTCCCATTAAACTAAAGGGTCTTCACGGACCCCTTCACGGACTCTGGTCAACACGACTGGTCGTGAAACCTAGGCAGTGTATGGCCAAGGTTGGACAGCCTTGGCCTTTGGCTTAGGCTTTGCCCCCTTGTAATGGCACTTGCTCCTGCCTTCCTTACCCAAACCTTAGGGGTCTTCTAAACTACGGGGTGTAACACGTACCTTGACATTCAACAACTAAATCCCTCATTCTAAGCACGTAAAGTCACATCTACGACTCTAATCCATATACATCAAACTATAGAACCCTAGCTTAAGGCTCTAGTTTAGTCTAATAATTTCTGGGGCTTTATAAACGTTCTGGCATAAACATGGGATCAGTTTCCACATTTCAGCATAAACATTGGATCTAGTACCACGTTCCTGTATGCTAACAGTTTGGGTGTGGGTTCTATGAGGGGACCACATAATTGGGTTCCATGAGAGGACCATTGAATTGTGTTGTGTATCAACTTTGATGATTACGTTCATATCTAATGATGATTGATATTGGAAGACTATATGTTGCTCTAAATTGATAACCAATGTGTATTATTGAGAACGTGAGATGCTTCATTGATCCTGAAATGATGACTAATATTGTATATGTTCGGTGTATGCATGCTTTATAATGCATGTGTTTCACTTATTGGGATAGCCATGTGATCCTACCAGTACACTGTGGTTGTGTACTGATACTGCACTTGCTTGTTCTTTGTTGAGTACAGGGCATCTTCAGGCGGCTACTGATAGACCTTAGCTAAGTGACTATTGATCATGACCAGATTCAAGGGTGAGCCTGTTCTTTTAGGCTGCCATAGATCTGTCTTGTTTAAGTCCATTCTTTTCATACTAAGACTATTTGTTGAAGGTGTTTGTTTAGTTTCGGGGTTGTACCCATTGTTCTTAGACTTGTCGTTACTAGAGTTTTGGTACAATGACTTTTAGGTTCTAGGGGTTGTTATTCCACATTAATTTGGTTAGTTGTTTGTTAAAACCTTGAAGTTTATGGGAACTCCATTTTTATAGTCATTTAAACCTACTTCCATATCTTTAAATGCCTTAGTTTTCATAAAATTTGCTTGTTTGGGTTGTAGTAATGGTTCTCCCACCGTAGAGTTTGTGTGGGTGTCAATCACGATGGTCTGGGTCGTCAGAAAGTTGGTATTAGAGCCCTAGGTTCGTTGATCTCATTGTACATAAATGATTCTAGTAGGGTCTTGGGGAATGGTACGATGATGTCCGTACTTTTCTTCGAGAGGCTATAGGACTTTAGGAAAAATTCACTTCTTTCTACTCCTTCATGCTATGACTTGAATCCAATTGGTATCTTAGTGATACAAATTAGTATCTTTCCTCCTTCACTCTATGGTCTGAACTAGAGCAACAAAAGTTGTAACACCATCACTAGCAAGAGAGGATGTGTATAGGCTACCGACAGTTGAATAGGGTCACCATTCAGAACAAGTATCCATTGCCTTAGATAGATGACCTTTTTGACCAATTGTAGGGTGCATTGGTTTTCTCTAAGATTGATTTAAGGTCTGGTTACCATCAGTTAAAGATTGAGGCAGTTAAGAATTGGGTTCGACCAAGTTCTATGATTGAAATTAGCAGTTTTGTGGGGCGTGCTAGCTACTATTGTCGTTTGTGGTATGACTTGAGTCCAATTGGTATCTCCCGATTCCAATTGGTATCTCAACGAAGTGAACTAGATGTCGTAGTCCCGAATGAAGGGACACACACAAGTTAATTGAAATTGAGAAGGTTCCAATTGGTATCTGGCCTTAGGGTCGTATAAGGCATAGATGATCAGTAATGGTCGTCTATGGAATGAACTAATTAAAGAATTTGGACTTATCTGCAAGTTGTAACTGATTGAGTGTCGTGAAACTTGTAGAGAAAAGAAAGTCATCACGAGATTAGGTGCAAGGATCTATCTATATTATGATGTGGTTCGTAAGCGAGAGTTCTGGACGTGCGTTGCGACCAACTAATAACCGTGTGAAAGTCTGGGTATATCCTGGGGATATGTGTAGTAGTGTTGAAATGATGTAAAAGGATTCTAAAGTGCGTACTTCGTTGGGTTGACCGGGGGGGTAGACAATTACTATCCTAGCTAAGGGGAGTACTCTAAAAATATTTGTGCTATAGCTGGAACCTTTGGGAGAATTAAGAAAAGAGAGGAACCCCAAAAATTGTTGGCAGGGGTTATGTTTCTATTAGGGCCAATGGGGCGGCATTTTCCCCGACACGGTGAGACCGCCAGAGCGGGACAGGTCTAGACAAAATCTCAGCCATGTCTCCCCTATTTTCCCCTAGTCACAATTATGGACCTTGAATCAAGCCCGAACTAACCCCCATAATTTACTTCAGTGTTTACCAATCAAATATATATTATAAGGTGTGTTAAAATTGTGGAGAACCTGGGCTTATGAGGAGGAAATTGGTGAGGTCATAGAGGCTGGGGAAATTGTAATGCAGGTAGAGGAGTAGTGCAGCCAGGTAAGGAAGTTGCTCGTCAAGATGACAGGGCTCGGTTTTATGTTTTTCTGGGTAAGACTGAGTTTGAGGGTATGATGCAGTGGTCACAAGTGCTACTCTTGTCTATGCCTGAATGGCTATTGTTTTGTTTAATTCAGGTTCTACTTATTCGTACGTGTTAGTTCAATTGCCTTGGGATTTGATGTGGTTTGTGATATACTTGATGCCCCCATCCATGTATCTACCCCAGTTGAAGAGTCATACATAGTCACCCTTGTATATCATGTTTGTCCTATTGTGTTTAGGGATTTTTAGACTTGGGTTGATTTGGTTATGCTGCATATGACTGACTTGATATAATCTTTGGCATGACTCTGTTGTCCCCTCTATTATACCGGCTTAATTGTAATACTAATTTGGTAACTCTAGATATCCCTGGTAGGGAAAGATTAGAGTGTGAAGGGGTGTACAAACCTAAGCTAGCTAAGATCATATCCTCCATTCGGGCTAAGAAATTGGTAGGGTAGGGTTGTTTGGCTTATTTGGTTCATGTTCGGGGTATTGAGGTTGAGTCTCCCTCTATTGAGTCTGTTCCTATGGTATCTGAGTTTTAAGGAAGTGTTTCATACAAATTTGCCTGGTATGCCTCCATATAGAGATATAGATTTCTGCATTAACTTGGAAACTGACACTTGCCCCATTTCCATCCCTCCGTATCATATGGCTCCAGCAGAATTAAGATAGCTTAAGGCTCAAATTCAAGAGCTTCTTGATAAAAGGTTCATCTGTCCTAGTGTTTCCAAGTATGATGCTCCTGTCTTGTTTGTTAAGAATAAGGAGGGTAGTATGAGGACTGATGATTTTATCTTAATCCATAAGGGAGTGGATTAATACCAGAATTACAAGCTTATGGATAAATAAACTTCCATTGAGTATACTTGGGTGAATGAAATTTAAGATTTTAGTAAGAAAGTGCGTACCTAGATTGGGTTAGTCCTTTAAATTTGATGAGTATACCTGAGTTTTAAGTGTCATATTGATGAAAAGGTTGAGTTCATAGTGGTAGTCAAGGCTGATGGAGCATAATGGTAATAATAGTTCATGATAGATTGTGACGGGATGCAACTATATAATAAAATTATTGCGTAAGTGAATTTTTGTGTAGTAATTACGACCTGCGAGTATCTAAGGTTGTGGCTTTCTAATATTTGGTGAGTAACGTGGTTGTATGGGAAGTTTTAAGAGATGGTGGGACACCACTCGCATAGAATTTAAAAGAGCTAGAGTCATAATGAAGGAAAAATAGTGGGATGTAGTACAACCTTGAGAGAGAGGGAAAAGCAAGAATATTTTATTTGATTGCAAGGGCTGAAGAGATATCCTCAGAGGGGTAGATAATTGGGTTCAGAGACGTGTGATTTCATTTGTTTTGTTGTGGCTATGGTAATAGTATCACAGGTCCATCTGATTGGTTAAAAACTATTGAAAAAGACTTGAGAAAAGAGTGTACAGACATTAGCTCGAGGGTGATGATAATTCTCGGGTTTTGTTTTTGAGTTTAGTAATGAGTACGATGTAAATTTTAATGAAGGTCTTGTAAGATAGAGAGGCGATCCATGATAAGCGAAGATCCATGAATTCATAAAAATCTTCAAGGTATAAGTGAATATTGATAGATAAGGGATCGTGTTATATGGTTGAATCTACAATTCAGATGTTCATTGTGAGTCTACATTCGTGGTGATGTATTTTGTCAAGGTCTGAATTGGCAAGGTGAGAAATGATCAGTGTATCCGGTATTGAGCATTTGAAAGGACTTACACCTGGGGTGAGTCGTAAGTTTACTACTATTGATTGTTAAGTACCTAAGAAAGGTTTCAGCTTTAAAAGTGTTTGGTTTATAATAAGGTAAAATGTTGGATTATTTATGGTGGTTGTTAGTGTTGTGAGTATGATTCACTAGCTATGCTCTAGTGTGTTTTCACTTTTGTGGGTGGATCCCTAGTGGTGGATCAGGGGTACAAAATTCCTGCAATTTTCTCTTGGTTGAGTGGGAAGATTGGGAAGATTTGGTTATTTCGAATGACATAATTGGTGTTGTCTTGGAGTTGTTAAAGTATTTTAGTGGTTCTACATGTACCACCTTGCTTATGAGAATTTATAGAAGACCTACCATGCATATTTGTGGTTGTCCGACAATCTTAATTTTTCCTCTAGTCGTTGAAGTCATGTATTGATTATGTATGGTTGAATGTGGGGGTCATTGGGTTCAATTCTACTGTTCTTAAGAGGTAATCTACAATTACTAAATCTAACATTTCGATAGTGTTGTTTGAGGGGTTGTATGCTTGGACATATCCCTCGATGAGTATCGAATTTGATATATCTTAAGCTCATGGGAATTTATGTTGTGGGATGGAGATATTGTTAAAAACTATGATTGTTTGGGTATTATGAGTGTATGTCGGTTGATTTAGGTTCACTTCTATTTGTATCGAGTATTGACTTGGAATTTTATCATGCTTAAGTGCTAAAGGATTCGTAAGGATGATTGTGTCAAGGTCCTTGATAACATGTTTTAGATGTGAGTATGATCAACTTTGGTGGTTGTTGGAAATTGCTTTTGTTGTAGTTAAGTTTACATACAAAAATATTTATCACTCGAGTATTGAGATGACTTGAGGCATTGTATGGGAGGATGTGTAGGTGTTCAATTGGTTGGTTTGAGGTTGAAGATGTGAAACCTCTGAGAGTTGATTTGGCGAAAGATGTTCAAGGTAAGGTGAGAAGTATCCAATCTAAGCTTCTAGCAGCCCAGAGTCGACAGAAAAAGTATGTGGGACAAGTATCCCCAGTTATTCGATGATTCAGATACTACTCTATTCTTGCTTTAGCCCCTTTTCTCCTAGTTTGTCACTCGAGGACGACTGATCGATAAATTGGTATCTATTGTAGACCGGTTCCCGTCGTTATAGAAAATCCAATGGGGAAAGAATTGGGGCCAGAAAACTTTTGAGTAGTAACTTTGGATTTCCTAGCCTAGTCCAGATTTGGATGAAATAGGAGTCAGTGAGGTCTAGGGAAATATCTGGTAACAAATGATATATCTAATTATGATTCACATGACTAAATAGCTAAGATGTTAAGGAACTCGTACAACTTTACAGAATTGAATTCGGGTGAGTAGAACTTCCAAAACTGATCTTAGTGTGAAAGGGTAATTTTTGAGTGTCATGGGATGAAGGCGTGTTGTAAAGTGGGGTTTGGAATTCTGAATTTTGCTCACTGGTTTCGTGCAAGCCGCTAGGTCGAGGTCGTTGTGGTGGGCCAGACGCAACTTAAAGTCGTAAATAAACCCCAAAAATGTTTTATTCGGCAATTTTCGAACTTGAGAGATAAGGAACGAACCCAGTCTCTTGTTGACAATTTTCCACCATTCTTGAGGTTAAAGGTAAGATTTTAACTCCCCGAATCCATTTTTCTATCCGTAGAACATAATCTAATGGGTAATTATCGATGGGGAAGGGTTTTGATCTGGAATTTATGGTGGAAACAACCCTAATGGGGATCAAGGATTTGACATAGGGTTGATATTATTGATATAATCCGGATAATTAGACCTTTGATTGTTGATCCTTGCGTTAATTGCATATTTTTAGACAACGACAGGTAGGTGATGGTTGTGATTTCATGTTGGTGTGATATATGTTTGTAATTGCTCATTATAATGCATGTCTGTATGTGAATGATGCATTATTGATCACCCTAATTATAAATGAGGATAATTGAATAATTGTATGCCATTAATCACCTCTTGTTGTATGATTGTGAGAATATACATTGTGATTGTGATTGTTGTTTGTTGAATGGATCAGGTGTTGCATTCCGACACACTAACTTGGATCGGTTGCCACGTTCCGGCATAAAAATAGGATCGGTTGCCAAATTTCCAGCATAAACATGGGATCGGTTGCCATGTTCTAGCATAAACATTGGATCGGGTACCACATTCCGGTATGCTAACAGTTTGGGTGTCGGTTCCATGAGAGGACTATTGAATTGGGTTCCGTGAGAGCACCATTGAATTGTGTTGTGTATCTATTTGTGATGATTACGTTCATAACTGATGCTGATTGATATTGGAAGACTGTATGTTTCTCTAAATTGATAACCAATGTGTATTATTGAGAACGTGAGATACTACATTGATCCTGAAAAGATGACTAATATTGTATATGTTCGGTACATGCCTGCTTTATAATGTTGTGGTTACTTGCATGTGTTTCACTTATTGGGATAGCCGCGTGATCCTACTAGTACACTGTGGTTGTGTACTAATGCTGCACTTGCTTGTTCTATGTTAAGTACAGGGCATCTTCAGGCGTCTATTGATAGACCTCAGCTAAGTGACTATTGATCGTGACCGGATTCAAGGGTGAGCTAGTTCTTTCAGGCTACCATGGATCTGTCTTGTGTAAGTCCATTCTTTTCAAACTCAGACTATTTTTTTAAGATGTTTGTTTAGTTTTGGGGTTGTACCCCTTGTCCTTAGACTTGACGTTACTAGAGTTTTGGTACAATGACATTCAGGTTCTAGGGGTTGTTCTTCCGCATTAGTTTGGTTAGTTGTTTGTTAAAACCTTAGAGTTTATGGGGACTCCATATTTATAGTCATTTAAACCTGCTTCCGTATCTTTAAATGCCTTAGTTTTCATAAAATTTGCTTGTTTGGGTTGTAGTAATAGTTCTCCCACCGGAGGGTTTGTGTGGGTGCCAATCACGATGGTCTGGGTCGTGACAGTGTCCTTCTATGTATTGTATAGTTACTCTTTTTCTTGATGAGATAGCTACTTTTTGTCCAGTTTTGGTACTTGTATTCTTTCGATTAACCCAGCTCTGGATCTGTGACTTCTATGATCTGGGAAGTATCTTTTTTAATATACTTTGGTTTTCTTCTGTTTCCATCTTGGCTTGTTGTTTTAGTATAGTTTACGCTTAGTTCTCCCCTGAAACTCATTACTTGTCATTATGTGTTACTAGTTGGCTTACCTACTATTGGGTTATATGAGGTGCCATCCTGACTCGAGGAATTCAGTCATGAGAAGTTGGTATCAGAGTGCCAGGTTCGATGGTCTCACTTATACATAGTTAATACCAAGTAGAGTCCTACAAATTGGTACCGAGACATTTGTATCCATCTATAGGAGGCTATATTGTGTCTTTAGGAGCTTTCTATATTTTGTATCACTCAGATGTAGTGTGTGTATTTGTTTCATGAATTCTCAGTTGTTACACTATTTTCGAGGGCATACTCGTATGTGTCGTGCAACGACACGATGTAAGAGTCAATATTTATTCCCAGCTAGGAGTGCAGCCCCAGGCATAAAGAGAGTCATCGGGATCTAGCAACAAAATCTCTAGCAGCCCGAGTTCCAATTCAGCAGGTTGAACTTGGGCCAACCTAGCCACCACCAGGGCATCTATGGCTTCAAACCTCCAAGAAGCGTTTACACAATGTCTCATTGTGCTTGAAGGCATGTAGCAGGCCTCTGGTGCAGCTGCAGCTGCACTAACATCACAGGGGCAGACTGCAGAAGAGGCACCTCAGGTGCAGATACCAACTGGGGTTCCCATATCATGACTGCAGCCGATGCTATGGAGCTAGAGGAGTAAAAGATGCTCGCATCGTTCAACATACTTTCACCTCTAAGGTTTTCTGGGGTTGTGGGATCGAATGCTCATGAGTTTCTTACTACTTGAGTTTCTTACTACTTGTTGGGAGCGTCTTTATCCATTGAGCCCAATAGAGTCAAGAGGAGACGACTTCATTACTTATCAACTAGTTGGGTCATCGAGGTAGTAGTGATGTACCTTCATAGAGACCAAGACAACTAGATCTCCACTAGTCACTTGGGCCGAGGTTTTTGAGGCTTTCTTGGTCAGGTTCGTCCCCTGCAACATCAGAGATTGCCTCTAGGATCTGTTTTATAGGTTAGAGTCAGGCTCCATGATTGTTTTAGAGTATAATGTGAGGTTTCACGAGCTATCCTATGACACTACTATGATCCTACCTACTAAGGAGTAGAGAGTTATGTGCATTGTCCGTGGTATGAGACTGTAGCTACAGATTGCGACCCAGTTTAGAGTCTCCATGGTCCATTCCTTTCTTGATGTAGTTTATCATGCCCGCACAATTGAGAAACTTCTTTATGAGGCCAATGGGGGGAATGATAAGAGAACTAGGTTTAAGGGTAATTACAGGAGGTTCCATTCAAGGTCTATAGACTCTTATTATAAGACGTGAAAGTGGTTTCAATAGGGCCAGCTCAGTCGTCCTATTCAGGCCTCATTAAAGGCTTTATAGGGTGACTGATATAGTAAGAGTGAAGTTGGCTCGAGTTAGAGTAGAGATAGGTGTCAGTCATATGCTTTAGGCCGTTGTGGCCAATCTTCTAGGAGATGATCATCTTCAGATATTTTTTTATTTTGGAGAGTTTGATCATTACACCAGAGATTTCCCTTTGCGTAAGCGGATTTCTCCCACTCCACAGGTAGCTCTACCATATACACCACCAGAACCTCCACCAAGAGACCAAAGTAAGGGTCAATATCATCGCGTTGGTTATTAGGGTATACAGGGTTGCAATTCAGGTGGTAGGTTGACGATTAGGGAAAAGGCACACAGGGTCCCTTCTATGCAACTTTAGCAAAGGCGGAGGTTCTGTCATCGAACGATGTGATCACAGGTACGATTCTCTTATTCTTTCAGCCTGCCTCGTCTCTATATAATCTAGGCTCCACCTTTTTATATGTGTCTGTTTATTATTCTTCTTGTGAAGGTTTTAATTTTAAGCCATTAGCAGCTTCGTTGCTTGTGTCGACTTTCATGGATGAGTTTTTAGTGGTGGGTCAAGTGTTTTGATCTTGCTTGGTGCCTATAGAGGAGCTTGACACCTGGGCTCACCTTATACTACTTGATATGCTTGACTATGATGTAAATATTGGCATATAGTGGCTATCCCCATACCGTGAGATCATAGATTTCTTATGTAGGACAGTTACCTTAACTATGCCAGGTGTTCCCTTGAGGTGTGGCAGGGCTCACGTTGTATCACACCCATTGAAGTGGTCAATATTTCCTGGGCTTGGAGACTATTTGATAGAAGGTGTTTATCTTATTTAAAGTATGTGTGTAATGTTAGTAGCGAGGTTCTTCAAGTCGAGTCAGTTCCAACTTTATGTGACTTTGTGGGTATTTTTCCTGCTGATTTACAATGCCTACCCCTAAAGGGTGATATTGACTACCATATTGAGCTTCAACAGGGTACCCAAACTATTTCTATTTCACCATATCGGATGGCTTATGCAAAGCTCAAGGAGCTTAGTGTTCATCTTCACGATCTATTGGGTAAGGGATTCATCAGACCTAGTGTATCACCTTGGGGCGCTTCTATTCTCTTTTTTGAAGAAAGAGGATGATATGATGCGCCTGTGTATTGATTATATGCAGCTTACGATGAAGAGTCAATACACCATTCCTAAAATACCAGATAGAGTTGACCAGCTTTGGGTTGCCGCAATGTTTTTTAAGATTGATTTGATGTCCAGTTATCATCAATTTAGAATTAAGGGAATAGACATCCCAAAGACCACATTTAGTTCTAGATATGGCCACTATGAGTTCCTTGTGATGTATTTTGTGTTTACTAATGCACTTTCCATCATTATGGACTTGATAACGCGGGTGTTCAAGCCATATCTTAATTTATTTGTCATAGTATTCATAGATGACATCCTTCTATACTCGCACAACAGGAGAGACTAAGAGCAACATTTGAGCGTTGTGCTCCAGACATTGAGAGATCAGATACCTTATGCCAAGTTCTCGAAATGTGAGTTTTGTCTTCAGTCTATAGCATTTTTGGGGCATGTCGTGTCCAAGGATGGCATTTCTGTAGATCATGCAAAGACTGATGTTATTTGTAACTAGGCTAGACCTACTTTGGTTACTCAGATTCGGAGCTTCATCAGATTAGTAGGCTTCTACATACGATTAGTGGAGGGCTTCTCCACTACTAGAGCACCACTAACCTCGCTCATATTGATGTTCCTTTTGAGTGGTTTGAAAAGTGCGAGTTCAGCTTTCGAAAGCTCAAGGAGTTGTTGACCACCACATATGTATGTTCTTCCTCTTGAGTGCGAGGGCTTCACGATATATTGTGACTTGTCAGACATTGTTTTGGGTTTTGTATTGATCCAGAAGGACTAGGTTATTGCTTTTGCATCGAGGAAGCTTAAGTGCCCATTTGGATTGACTTATTTTAAGTGATTTTCAGCCAAAATAGCTTTTAAGCAGGCCCTAAGTTGCATAAGTGTAACTATCCCACCCATTACTTGGAGTTTGCGGTGGTAGTTTTCATGGTTAAGATCTTGAGGCACTGCCATAATTGAGTTTGTTGCGAGATCTACATAGTAATTGTGACTTATGTGACATTGGTTTGGGTTGTGTATTGATGTTGCATGACCAGGTTATTGCTTATGCATCAAGGTAGCTTAAGTTGCATAAGCGCAACTACCTCACCCATGACTTGGAGTTGGTGGTGGTAGTTTTCACGCTTAAGATCTTAAGGCATTACCAAAATTGTGTTTTTTGCGAGATCTACATTAATCACAGGAATTTTTAGTACAGTATTATCCAAAAGGACCTTAATTTAAGGTAGCATTGATATACTGAGCTTCTAAAGGACTATCCTCTCCATTCTCTATCATCCAGGCAAGATGAATGTGGTAGTGTACTCATTGAGCTGGAAAGCGGTGAGTATGGGTAGTCTAGCCTTCCTGTCTATTATGTGGCGGCCTTTACCTTTGTACATTCCGTCCATAGCTAATAAGATGATCTGATTGGTTATTTAGGACTCTAAACATGTCTTTGCCTATGTGGGATATCACTCATTCTTGCTTGGGAGGATCTGTGGTCTTGAGTTTGAGGATGAGACTTTGATGGCGCTTTGAGACCGAGTGTTAGTAGTGATGCCAGTCAGGGTACCTTAGATTCAAATGGGGTTTTGAGGTTTTCGGGCTGAATTTGTGTTCCGAGAGTTTGGGTATTGATCGAGATTATACTGTGTGAGGCCCATGATTCTTGAAACCTTATTCATTCTGGCAGCGCAAAGATGTATCATGATTTGAGGCAACACTATTATTGGAGCGACATGACGAGATATATTGCAGACTATGTATCCATTTTAGTCTGCACGACCAAGTAATTTACTGATTTTAACTTTTCACCTAAGTTTGAAACAGGTTCCTTAACATGTTCCAGCAAAGCAGTAATGACAGTAAGTAAAAAACCAGTATATTTTTACGTGGAAAAAATCTAGGGAAAAGGTGTAAAAAACCACGACATGTACCCCTACAGAATTTAACTTCAACTTCACTAAATCACTAAGCCTCCACAGAAAACAGATTACAAGCCTATGTAACCTAAGGAATTACGAACTATAATACTTAAACTTAACACAAACCTCCCAAGGTAGTTCCCTACTCTTCGAGTTATCACAACCTAAAGACAACATACCTAACTCAATTTATAACTCACTTAACTAAGATTAAATCAAGACCTAATCACAAAGAAAAACTCCTAACACATAAACTCTATAAAAGGACTAGGTTCTTAGATGTGTTCCTTCAGTTAGATGGTAACACTTGCGGAGTCAATTTTTTCGATTGCTTCTTTTTTCTCTGTAAGTGCACAGGTATTCTAAACAACATCACCTCTATTTAAGTACAATTCTTCATAGAGTTATTGTTCACTTCAAACTCCACATTGACTTGAACTCTCTTGACTTAAAGTTATACTTCATATAAGACTCCTTTTTCAATTATAACTTCTTACTTCTTTAGACTTCTCCTTCAAATTACATTCATTGATTCTTTTTTATTGTAGTCGAACTCCAGCAGTTCAATTCAGCAGTAACTTGAAGATTTCTACTTTAAGTAAGACTCCTTCTTCAATTAAAACTCCTTGCCTCCTTAGACTCCTCAAATCGAACTCATTGATTCTTTCTCTTCAATTCATTTGATGTTTACTTCATTGGACTTTCTCAAGAAATTAGCATTATTCGTTCCTTTATTTCGGTACTCTTGTCTTTATTCATCTTAAAATCTTTTCAGAATTCAACTGCTCGTGACAGTGCACCTTTGGACCATGTTGAGTGACGTGTTTCATCTTTCTTTGTCAATCGTCAAAACTATACAAATCCCAAAAAATTCCCCCTTTTTGATGATGACAAACCTCTTTTCTTTGTGCATTCAAACAATTTTACATGTAGACACTGAAGCATGAAATACTAACATGAAAAAGGTTAGTCAATGTGTTATAAAAACTGCACAACTCTTATCTTACCCTTTTTAGCACCATTGAAAAGGTATGTTAATCCTATAATATATGAGCTAAATTGATTAGTTAAACTATTCATGGAACTGGTCTATCACCAAGACAATCATATAACGACTTCATGCAACATAATAATGTATTACAAAGAGAAAGAATATGAGCAATTAAAGCAATAGATAATTGTTACATTAAACTACCAGATAATGTTCTATATAAGAACGAAGTCATACTTAATGAAGAAAAAAATATATAGCACCAATCCAAAAACAAACACTGGATAGAGTAGAGTAAAGTCTAAGGAATTAACATTGAAAAGTGGAGACAAGAATGGAACATATGGCGATAATTGTGTCAACCAACGAATAATTTCAACATTTTCAGCCCTTTCTCTATCAAGAACAGTCTATAGAGCTTAAATATTATCTGAATATTTTTTTATAAGTTGTATGAAAAGCCTTCTCTTCAACAATAATATCAGTGAAAATATTAGTTCAACCTTTTCATTGGAGTAACAAGTTTCCTAATTGAAGCATGTAGATTAGCTTGGTTCATCTATTCAATAACCTTTTCTTTTTTTTCGTTTGGAAAGTCCATGCCTGGATTGGAATTAAGTATTCGTTAAATATCACAATGGGAATCATCTCATTTTTTAATAGCTCTAAGATCTTCTTTAATAATGGCATCCTCTTGACACTTATGATTTCTAGATGGGAGCTCAATGTGGAATAGAAAAAAGATGTGTTTCAGGAGTAGGTTCTTCCTCATGAACTAAAAATGAGGAACCAGTCTGTACTAAGTTAAGAGCAATTTGAAGAGGACAACATCACAAATATCAGTAGATATACTTGGTGAATATCTGATTTTGAACTTGCTAAAAACATTCAAGAAGGCTAGGTGAGAGAGAACAATTTGAATGAATAAGACTCTTAAGCTTGGACGATTATTTTATTCTGTATTAGAACAATTAATACATGGAACATGAATGCTCAACTGTTTCACTTTAGGCAATATTAACATTTATCAATATAGAACATACCTGATTTGAGCAATTTTGTGATAATCATTATTTGCTTGCACCGTTTCTCTGCACAATCTAATACAAAATTAGGTTAAAACAAGTCAAGGATCTGGAATTCGGACACACAACTAAATATGTAAGATTTAATTGAATAACATTCTAGCTCATAAAATTAAGGAGAACAATTATTCTAGCCAATTATTGAGGGTTGTTCATGCAATCTTAATCATCCTGATGTTTAGCTTATTCTTTTAATAGTGCTCCCTACTTAGTGTCAGAATTCCTAAATTGTTGTCTGACTAAGAACAACATGATCCAGAAACCACATATTTTTGTGGATAAATCAGTTTCAAGATTCATTGTTCCCCTTATTAATATGCCCTTAGTCTTTTCAACAAATGAAAAATGTGGTACAACGTGTTCCAATGAACACTCATCAGTTTCACTTTCATCCTCATACTTTTACTTGCTTCCCCCTTACACATGCATTACATCCTCTTTTTTTATTTTTTTAAATAAAATGAAACATTCCCCTTTTTGTGAAGTGAGCGAAAGGAACTTTTGTTTATCTTTAGTCATATGCCTTAAGTAAACAACATCTATGAATCGATATTGCTTGCTTCCGTTCAGCTTCACCTGCAGAATAGATTAAGGGTTAGTCTTAGGAACCCATACAAGCTTGTGTCATTTCTTATGATAAAAAAGGTGAATCAAATTTCTTTTCACCCATCTAGGGAACATATTAGTGGGCCTGTTTCGGTTTGTCAACATGTATAAATCTCTTTCCATTTGCCAATTAAGTATTTCTTTTTCTAAAACTATTCGCAACAGGACACTAAGTAGTTGCATGACCAATTTTACAAGAAATATAGCACAAATCTTCAGAGATAACATTTTCTTTATGAAATCCTATACTAGTCTTCTCATTGTTCACTGTATCACTCAATTTGTTAACGATTCTGGATGAATTAGTTCATCTATTCGCTCTTCCAAGGTTTATTTTCAACCTAGACACTTCTAGATTTAGTTTTTTCACCTTATCTTTTTCACAGAAAAAATCAATTTTGCATTCTTTCAGATCATGTTCAAATTTGTTCTCAGTATCATTTATCTTCCCTTTTTCAATAATGGACAACTTAAGAATTTCAGATATCAAATTCAAGTTTGATGACTCAAGTTTATCAACTTGTTTCCTTAGAGAACAATTTTCTTCTTCAATTATAGTTTTGCAGTTTTTGAGATCCATACACTCAGAACTTTGATCTGCAAAATCTTTAAATAGTTGATCTCTTTCACAGGTTAATTCTTTAAAACCATCAATTAAGCTACTTATCATGCTAATTAGTTTTCTTTTAGACAAAATATGAATATTTTCTTTAAATTCAAGGATACTTACCTCTGATTTAACTTCTTCTTCTTCCACGTTTGAATCTCCGATAGCCACGAGAGCAATCTCATCTACCTTTCCATCATCAGTATGTTCTGATATTTTTTCTTCGTGTGCATCCATGAGAGTATCCTAATTTTTTTTGCAGTTATGCAATTAGATATTCGGCGATAATCATATGGTCCAAGGCCACAAATAAGAATAAACTTAACTTTGGCATTCTTTCCTAGAATCTATAAGTGAGCCTCCTCATATTCACTCTTTTCCTTTTGTACATCATTATTTTTCAGCATCCTGCTTAGTCGGGTATTCTGGTCCATCAATAACTCTATTTCAAAGTTCATAATCTTCAGCCTCAATAAAAACTTCTAATATTGCTTTCCACCATGAATAATATTAGCCATTGAAAAGCAGAGGCTTATTGATATCTTGTCGTTCACTATATCTGAGTGAAGGTACTATATCTCAGTGAAGGTGCAGAATTCATCCCAATCTTGTCTTAAGTTGTTAAAACTTTTAACAAGAAAATCTGCTCTGATACCAATTGTTAGTCTGCACGACCTAGTAATTTACTGATTTCTGCACGACCTAGTAATTTATTGATTTTAACTTTTCACCTAAGTGTCAAACAAGTTGACTAATATGTTCCAACAAAGCAGTAAGGAAAGTAAGTAAAAACACAGTATTCGTACGTGGAAAACACCGGCTCAAAAGGTTTAAAAAACCACGATCTGTAAACAGATTAGAAACCTATGTAACCTAAGAAATTACAAACTATAATTCCTAAACTTCAACACAAACCTCCCAGGGTATATGTTCCCAACTCTTCGAGCTATCACAACCTAAAGACAAAACACCTAATTCAATTTATAACTCACTTAACTAAGATTACATCAAGACTAAATCATATAGAAAAACTCCTAACACATACAATCTATAAAAGGACCAGGTTTTTCGATGTGTTTCTTCTATGTGTTCCTTCAGTTTGATGGTAGCACTTCCGAAGTCAATTATTTTATTGCTCATTTTTTCTCTGTAAGCGCACAAATATTCTAAACAACATCACCACTATTTAAGCACAATTCTTCATTGATTATTGTTGACTTCGAACTCCTCATTGACTTGAACTCACTTGACTTAGAGTTCTACTTCAAGTACGACCCCTTGTTCAGTTCAAACTCCTTGCTTCTTTAGAGTCTTTCTTCAAATTATATTAATTGATTCTTTTGTACTGTAGTAGAACTCTAACAGTTCAATTCATCAGTAACTTGAAGAGTTTTACTTTAAGTGAGACTCCTTCTTCAATTAAAACTCCTTGCCTCTTTAGACTCTTTCTTCAAATCGAACTCATTCATTCATTATCTTCCATTTATTAGATGTTTACTTCCTTGGGATTTCTCACGAAATTATCAGTATTCATTCTTTTATTTCTGCACTCTTGTCTTTATTCATCTTAAAAGCTTTTCTGAATTCAACTACTCGTGACAGTGCACCTTTGGACCATGTTGACTGACGTGTTTCATATTTCTTTTTCAATAATAAAAACTGCATAAATCCCAACAGTCCTGTTGCATGTGTCACCAGGAGGTGAAGTCCGAGCATTTGAGACTTGGTGGTGAGTTTCAAAGATTACCCATTTCGAAGTGGAAGTGGGATTGCATCACCAAAGACTTTCTGATTGGGTTGCCTCAGACTTCTAGAGGTTTTGACAACATTTGAGTCATGATTGATTGATTGGCCAAGTCAGCACACTTCTTCCCTATTCATTATTCATTCAACACCGACGAATATTGTTATTTACATTGTAGAGGTATCTCATCTTCATGGTGTGTTTTTCCCTACTATATCAGATCGGGTGGTTAGCTAACTTCTAGCTTTCTGAGGACATTTTAGGAAGAGTTGGGCACTCATGTAGACCTTAGCACAACTTTCCATGCGTAGACTATGGTCTGTTGGAGTATACTATTTAGGGTTTTGAGGATATGTTTTGGGCCTTTGTTTTGTAGTTAGGAGGCAAGTGACACAAGTTCTTTCCTTTGGTGAATTTTGCGTACAACATCAACTACCACTGTAGCATTTACATGGACCCATTCAAGGACTTATATCGAAGGCATTTTTGCTCTCCAGTTGGTTGATTTGAGTTTATAGAGCCTATACCATGTTGTTCTGACTTAGTTCAAGATGCCTTGGACCATGTGAGGCAAATTCAAGACAGCCTTGAGGAAGCCCCGAGTATGCACCAGAGTTATGTTGAGCGTACATGTCGACCTTCAAGGTTTTTTGTTGGAGATCAGGTTTTTCTCCGTCTTTCACCCATGAAGGGAGCAATGAGGTTTAGGTGGCGGGGCAAGCTTATCCCCATGTATATTGGACAATCTAAGATCCTCCGGAAGGTAACTGAGGTTGCTTATGAGTTTGCTTTACCTCAAGTATTTTCAGCTATACACCTAGTTTTCCATGTTTGATGTTGTGCAGGTATGTTACTGATGAGTCTTACGTCATCCAATATGATGCAATAGAGCGATAATTCTCAAATCACTCTCCAAACCCAATTTAAAGAGTGAGCAGTCATAGTCAATATAAAAACCCAACAAAGAGTTGTGGTCGAATCCCATAGTTAATGGTATATCGTGGAGAATTCCTATCAACAAATTTGGACTATAAATTCACTCATTTGTAATAGCACGAACATTTAAGTGGATGATTCCACTAATTTAATATAAAACTTTTGTTATCAATTATCGCAAATAAACTAAAATATCAAAGAAATCAACAATTACCAAACAATCTATAGTGATGAACATTCATGAATAGGCTAAGTCATCTTCATTGACGCTAACAAACTTTCAATAGGAATCACCATGCACAAAAATCTCAGGATGCTCACTAGGGATTTCCAAAACCATAGTGATTTGAATACCCCATAGGTGATTTAAACATGCAAGAACCAGTTAGTGACAACTAATGTGCATCAGCTGGTGCCAGGTGATTTACCCACCACGTTTGCAGGCCCCTTTGCTGCACTCACAAGGGCTTGACCCTTGGTTCTTTTCGATCGTGTGGCCCTTTGTTATGATCATGATGAATGGTTGTTATCCTTTTGTCATCATGAACGCGAGGGCTGGCCTCACCAATCATGCTAATCATCTTCTTACTGAGCCGTCATCATGAACTTTTGTCTCGCGATTGGAATGAGGATCTTCTTTTGGTCCTTTATATATAGACTAGTAGACATTTCAACTTTGTTTGGAAACTTTAAAAAGTGATATATCTCTCATTTTAGCTCAGAATTGGGTGATTTATAGTCCTGTACGTCTAGAATTGTTGGAGCTACACTGTGGAGTTATCGAAAAGTGTTGGGAAACCTCCATTTTTAGGTTAATTAACGAGTTAAGTTGACTTCCTTACCTCATTTTTTGGTCATAGTTGGTAAATTATTTGCATGTGATGATTGTCTGCAGTTCCAAGCCCCAAATTGTTTTCAATTTTCGAACATAAGTTCGGGGTACTTCTTAGGACCTTTTGAGATAGTTAATTCTAGAAATTTTGACACGGGTTCCATGATTTACATCGATAGGAACCCGGGTTATTGGCTGGTTGGGCGGCCTAAATTTGTTATAGGTATGCCCTCGGGTTACTCTTGCTAGCTTGGAGGTTGACGTCGTTGGGAGTTTACTGGCTGGTATGGCAGCCTCATTTATTGGGTATTTGGGTTTGAGGCCGGACATGCTCGTATTAGATCTGGTCTTGTAGTGCTTCGTTCTTATAGATTTATCCTTTTCCTATGTACCTGTTTGCCTTATGGGGGTCTGTTCAACATTTATTTAAACTAGCGCACAAGCGTACCTTCTGGCTTATGGGGTCCAGTTTGATTTAGTTTAGTTTTACTTAGATTTACTTTGAGTACGCTCATGTACTTTCTTTTAATCACTTCTTTGATAATTGTTTGTGTCTAGAATCTTTATTTTCATATTTCCTCAACTTTGTTGCTTAGTCAACATATGATACCTACTGAGTGTCTTTGTTTCGGTGCTCATGCTACACTCTGCATGTGTATCTTGATGCAGGTCCCTCTACCAACTATCATCGATGTCCATTCGTGCCAACAACATTTTTAGGATCGTAGGTGAGGGGAAGTACTTGTCGTCCTGGACTCTCTTGTCTCCTTTGGTAAATTATACGGCTAGTCATTTTTTTTAGATAGCTTATTTTAGTCCACTTTTGGGACTTGAAATATTTTGATTAGCACATTTTTATACTCGTGACTTCCATGTTTTTGGAGGTATCTTTTTGTATATAGTTTTGCTTTTCTTCAATTTCCATCTTGTTTTGTTATTTTAGCATTGTTTTCATATATTTCTACCCTAATACTCATTACTTCTAGTTCTAGGTTACCGGTTGGCTTACCTAATAGTGGGTTATAGTAGGGGTCATTATGACTCTAGGAATCGGGTTGTAACATTCTGAGCCCCTTGTGGATTTTAACTTAAAAGAAGTTTGGGTGTGGGACCCATTTTTTGTAAAGACTACCTTTAATGGATGTTTTGATTATTCTGCTAAGTCTGTAATGTAGAATTTAAGTAGGTAGAATATCTAGTTTGTGTGCACGGGTTTCTGAACCAATCCCTAGCACCCGGGCATAGCTCATGGGACTTACCTAAAATATTATGATGTCTAATGCTTGTTTTGTTGTTTAGCAACCCTAGGTTCACTTAAGTGACCTTTGCTTAAGCAGTCGGGGAATCTATTTAGCGAGAAAGGCCATCCAAGCGACATTTTCTTTAGCAAGGTAGGCCCGCTAAGCTAGAACCGATTTAGGGGCCCTGACATCGCTTAAGCGACTTTTCCTTTAGCGGCTACAAGCTTGTTTTCACAAGCTTTTCTAGCCTAGGGCTTTTTTATTTTGTGACCCTTGTGCTGCTTTAGGTAGCCTCACTTTATATACCAAGGGCTTGTGGAACCGAGACCCGCCTCTTGTTGGTCGGTCATATGAGCGACGTTAGTGATAACTTAAGCGACCCTCGTCTAGTCTTAGTAATAAAAAGACTATGACGCGCTTCAGTCTTTTGTTCTAATTCTTTCAACGATTTCTCCCTCTCTAGAGCTCCGATTAGAGTAATTTGAAGTGAGGTGTGTTCTTAGTGATCATGACTCACAGGTAACTAATCGGAAAGTCTTGAGGGCCCTTTTTTTTGAGGTATTGTTTCTATTTTTGGAACTACCAAAGCTTGGTACTTGTTTTTAATTTGTGGAATTTGGTTCATGTTGTTTTTCTTGCTATTTCGAGCCCCAAATTGTGTTCAATTTTGAACAAAATATTAGGGTACTATTATAGAAATTTTAACGAAGTTGATTCCAGAAACTCTGGTACGGGTCCCACAATTCCTGTTTAATTCCAAAATTTGTTTGTTTCCCTTTAATGTTGTTTTTATGTTGAAATGATCATATTGACATTATGATCCTATTATTATAGTAAGGCAGCGCTCTTTGGCTGTTCTAAAAGGAAAAGCTTCGTAAAGGTGATTCTGGAGCCCATGAGGTCAGCCTACAAGAGGCTATGACTTTTATTTCTCATATATTGCGCTTGATTATGTGAATACAATTGATTAAATAGAATTGGGGGTGGGTAACTAATTTTTCTTATTTCATGTAACCATGTTTTAGGCTTGATGGGATTTACTTTGGGTGTAGTGCCATGACAGTCGGGGTTTATATGTTTACTTCCATCTTGTGAGTTGACTTGTATATTTTTTGTTATGGTATATTTTAGCATGTTTATCCTTAGTCTAGGATTGGATAAGTGTTTGCCATAAATTTACAATACTTGTTGCTTGTAGGCCTATTTCTTCTACAATGTCGATTTAGACGGCTTAGGTCCTCGTAACCTGGAGTAGCAAATGCGAGTCCGATAGAATGAGATTTAGGTTAGGTGGTTACTCAACTTCATGGATCTTATATTCAATCTCCCTATCTATACGACTCTGTAGTGCTTTTTGAGGTTCTGTGCTTCACTTGGAAACTTGTGATTGGAGTGGTTCAGGCCTAAAACCTGATAAGATTTCTTATGAGTGGACGTCGTTCCATGTTCGTTCTTTTGAATGGTTGTCATGAGATCCTCTTTGGAGTCGATACGACCCTGATTTGTTATCTAGCTGGGAGGTTGACGCATCTAGGAGTTTACTGGCTGGGCGGCCTTGATTTGTTATCCTGATGCACTCGGGTATACTCTTGCTAGAAAGGTATCTAACACCTCTAGAAGTTTACTGGTGGATTGGGCGGCCTTGATTTGATATACTGATGTCCCTAGGTTTACCCTTTCTAGGTGGGCGGCTGACTCTCCTAGGAGTTTACAGGCTAGCTGCGTGGACCCATTATTGGATACTTACATTTTGAGGCCATAACGCGGGTTAGAGGCCCCACTTACACTTATTGGATCTAGACTTGTGGTACACCACTCTTGTAGTTTATCTATTATGTGTACGATTCGGGCTTATGGGGGTCTGTTTGGGTTTTACTTAAACATGTGATTGAGTGTACGTTCTGGGGTTAAGTAATACCCCGCAAACTAGTAAGTTTAACTAGAGAGTTCTAGAGACTTTCATGAGGGTTTTAGAGTTAGAAATGAGGATTAAACTCAGAAAATGATTTCTCATACTTAGAATGAGGGTTTTAGGGTTAGGGCGTCAAGGTACGACCCCCCAAGGACCACCTTCAGGAGGACTCCAAAATAGCCCAAAAACTGTCAAAAAAGGCAGCCTCCCACGAAGGGCATCTACGGCCAATAGATGGACCCACGCCCCGTGGGTTTGGGTCGTGGGTCAAGGCTTGAGCTTCCCTACATGTTAAGCCCCAGAACCCCACCTACTAAGTGAAGCACGGTCCGTGGGTGGAGGTCTCGTGGATGGGGCAGATTTTTAGAGAATTAGTTTTAAGTTAGGGGCTTAGGGGTTAATTGTTAATTAGTGATGGGTTAAGTGATGTCGGTTAGTTAGTTATTAAACCACCTATATAAGACTAATAGACCCCTAAACTAAGTGAATTAATTCATTCTTCCAAGACCCCAAATTCTCTCAAGAAATTCTCTCTAGAAGTGAAAAAGAAGAAGAGAAGGAAGTAGGGTAGATTTCCTCCATTGTTTCAAGATTTTGTGAGGGCTTTTAATCAAGGTATGTTATCTTATTCATCTATGGGTTCTTCCACCCATAGAGCCCCCTTAGATTTTCCCCCAATTGTGAAGTCAACCCAATTCTAGCTAGGGTTTCTTCCTACATTGTGGGTAGTGTTTATGTATGATTTCAATCAAGTGGATAATACTTAATTTGAATTAGCATTGAATTATTATATTATGATGAATTTATGTGAATTCTATGGTTAACCCTAGTGTAATTGATGAATTTGACATTGTGTGGGTTTATGACATTGAAGGTGAAATTGAGGATTCATAGGTGATCTTCTAAAATCAATGTCAAATGTAGTAATTGGTGATCTTCTAAAATCAATGTCAAATGTAGTAATTGTTCAAGTTTAGGAACATATAAACATGAATTGAACTAGACTTTATTGAATATGAAGGATCATAACTAGTAAAGTTGAATTTGAACCTTTATGATCAATTATGACTAAAATCACCTACTAATGAAGAATGTGATTAGAATACCTTGAAATCTAGGTATAATGATGATAGTAAGAAGTAAATCTTGAAGAAGATATCAATTTTATTATTGGTGAAGGAGCTTTATGATCGGCACTCGAGAACCATTTTTGGTCCCTAAGCGAACCCTTGGCCTGGCTGACTACTTAGCGGAAGATTTTTTTCAAGCAATAACAAGCTTAGAAATAGAATTTAGTATATTCAAACTCAAGAAAATACTTAACTCAAGTTGTCTGCAAATACTTAATTGCAACAATAATAATACTTTGCAAAACAGTCTTAAAACATCTCAAACAAAGGGAATAATACTGAGACACTCATCAACTCTAAATATCTATGAAGCCTCTATAGTTCAAAATGGTTATTTGGACAAGACCCACAACATCCTAAAATGACTAAAGTGAAAGGAAAAGGGAAATCTTCTGGAATGTAAGGAGGCTCACCAAAGCTAACTAGAGTGTCAAATGATCTGAACAAAGCGCCTATTGATGATCCTGAACACATGTATCATCATCATAAAAGATGCAATCGAATTAAATGAGTACATTTCAGTGTATGAGTATGTAATATAGTCGAGGTTAAAAATATAAAAGAAATTAGTGCAATAGGTATAGCATACACTCAACTGAATGTAAATAATTAAAGGAATGAAACCATTTAACTTTAAAAAATACTTTCTTATTCTCTAAACTTTATCATAATAAGTGCTATATAAAAATATACTTAATCTCTATTGGGAGATTTTCTAACCGACAATCATCACTATGAGCTAAGTGATGATACAACATCTTCTCCACGCTACCATAACTATCATATAACCTACCGGGATATAGAACACCTCAACTAAGTTGATCAACTAAGCTCTGCCCGAAGGCACTAAGGATTTATCTAAAAAGTATGATGTTGTATCTATGAGGGCAAGACATGGTTTATGGGGGATGTGAGTTGTCTGAACTTCCCCCTATATCGATGCTCAATACTACTCCCAATAATACATACTGCTGCTCAAATGTATAATTGTTCTCTTGTTTGAGATAATTGCTCAAACTATCCTCTTAAAAGAGGTAATTGTTCTGAATTGTCTTCAAAACTCATTGTTCATTTAGAAAACAAGGTTTCTCTTTACTTCTGGTAAAAATACATTATGAGTTGAGATAATTACTCAAAAGGGGCCTCTGTAAGATGTAACTTCTTTGTACATAATCTTTCTGGAAACACTTTTGACTTTTCTCAAAAAGTCTACTCTTTTTCTTCGTCTAAAAATGAAACATTTGGAAAATAATTAGGTCCCTTATGCTCTTTTTCAAAGTGTTCTTTACTTCCTTAAAACTCAGTTTAAACAAAAAAGTTTTGTTTAGAAGATTCTCAGTAAGAATTCACTGAATACTCAAAATAGGATTCATGCTAAAAAATAGTCATGAACAATCAACTCAATTGTCCCAATTCACATTATATGAAAATTCAATGATAAGGAAAAGGAATTCAACAATCAACAACTCAAGAATTCAGAACTCAATATCAACTAATCTCAGGAATACTTAAATCTAAATATAGAATCCTAGATTACTCTTTTACTAATTTGAAAGTAGATGTAGGGCGTGATGATGAACTAATCCAACAATATGATATAGCCTTACATACCAGGAAGGATGAAGTTCTTTGGTGAAATCAAAGAAACATCAAGAACGCTTGAACCCTAGCTTTTCTTCTCTTGGAACCTTGCTCTAATATCTTGAAGTGTTAATGAACGTAACATAATTTATTAACACTTTCTATGCCCTTAATTTTATGTGAAACGAAGTAGTTTAGGCTTATAATAGGGTTAAAATGACGTGGTTTAAGTACCAAACGCATAGGGGGAAAGACCAAAATGACCCCAACTTTTAAAACCGAAGTTGTGCCCAAAACGGCCAGTCTCATGAGCCGTCTATAGCTTCACAGCTTATTTAAAGCATCGCGGCCTGTTTAGTGGGTCGTAATTTTGCCCTGCCCGACAGGGCTTCACTACAACGGGCATAACATTTTACTCCATGCTCGAAATTAGGAAAACTTGGTGGAGTTGGAAAGAGGACTCAAAGACATTTAATTTGATAGATTATGGGCTACCTAATTCAATATGTGCTGAGATATTGTATCATTTGAAGTTGACCCAAAATTCAAAATCATATGGATGACTTGTATGGACTACTAAACAGACCGTACAAGTCACCACGTGCAGTTTATTGGCTCGTCTAGGTGACCTTCACCATGGATTCATTGGGCAGTCTTTCACGATGCCCAAGACGGACTGTGGTTCCCTAAATGGGTCATCAAAGGTCTTGTGAAGGGTTCATGGTCCATTTTGGGTTTGTTGATTTGCCAGTTTGCCCTTTTTATCCATTTGTCAAAGTCCGAGGTGTTACAAGCTTCTTGCATATAGAACAAGAAATATTGTATAGGCTACTTGTCTTCTTCTCTTTCGTTGGAAAGTTTTTCTGTAGCCGATTTCTTTTTAGGGGTTTGATCTATTTCCCCCTCTCAATTTTGTAACTTAATGGGTAAATATAAATTGTAGGGATAAAGCATAACCCCTCACAACCCAAATGATGACTTTAAACAAAATAAATAAATAGATACAATTTCCTTTCCCAATTTGCTCTATTTACATTCTTTACAAATTCGAAAGTTTATTTAACAACTCCTTTTTTCGTGATTCCTTCAGTTTTATATTGCATGCCACACCACTTTTAACCAATTCATTAATCTGGATCGAACAAATTGGTATGAAAGTTGTAACATGGGAAAACCATGAAAATTGACTAATTTAAATAATTCAGAAGTCTACTAATTCTAGAATTAGGATCTTTGACAACAAAAAAGTACTTTTATAGTACAATTCAAGTTCTACATAAATCAAAATTAATCGCGCTAGTGCATTCCAAATATCAAATGAAATTCTACAAAAATAAATAAAAGAATACTTTTTTCTTGGATGCCATATTTATATTTTCGTCTCTCCTCAGGTGAACTTTGGTGTCAATGCATGAGGCGCGGGTCAATATTTTTCAATGAGGATCGATGAGCTATTAGCAATTTTTTCTTTGACTCAATCATGTTCATGTAAAATAAATAAGATAGAAACAAGATCCAGATATGATGAAGGACTGCATTAGCACTAAAATTGGGAATAATTAATATTATTCTTTCATCGCAAGTGCATCAAGAGAACATTATAGATCAACAACTTAAATGCATAATAATATCTAAAGGACTTTATTAATATCAATCATTCATCAATTATTTGAATAAATAAAATTGGTGATTTGAAGCTCTACCTTGTATAGATGGCATGTCTGGATAATCAATGACAACATCAATAACATTCTAAATATACATAGTACGGTAGACCTTACTGGTTCTATGGTTATAAAAACTCCCTCAATTCCTCTATAGATGTGTCCCTTCACTTTTTTCAATCGGTGTATATTTCAAATGTAAAAGAAGACTACCAATTATGTTTGATAGTATAAGAAGTATAGCTTGATAGACAACTTTTATTTCTAGGAGAGACCAAAAGATCTCCAGGTTGAACATCAAATCAATAATCTACAACGTAACATATCAGAATCAAAACCATGTGAAAACTAACATAGGATCAAAGACTTATCAGATGTACGATACATATACATTTTTATTCATCTAAGTAAGGATAGATCAATTATTTAAAAACCTCATAATAGGGGTACATGAATACTCCTTTTTTAATGTATTGAGTTCATAATCTGCACTCACTTTCTTTTTTGGGTTAGTAGTGGTGTTCGGGCAAGCTTGGTCATAACTATAACTCTGCATACCAAATCTTAGACTAAAGAGAATAAATTATCTCAATTGAAGATGCCTACATCTCCAACAAATGTGTAATGCATTAGCAAACTTGGACCGCCCAATTGACCAATTCTATGATTATGCAATTTTTGGTTTTCTGCAGTGTTAGTTAACTGAGAAATTGATGCTTTTGAATTGGCTTTCTTACACCGAGACTAACGACATAGTAAGGATTATTTAGCCTTCCCACAGGACCAAAGCAACAAAAGTTAGTTAAACATTAAACCTACCTTCAACTTCAATGTAAAATAAAAAATCTACTTTCAAGAAAAGTATATTAGGAGAAGAAACAGAGTTAAATAAAAATGAAGTTAATTAAAAATGACTTCAATCCTTAGATCTGGCCACTTGTAACCATTAAAATGGTTCTGAGAGTTCAACATTCAATCACAATGAAAAAAGGATGGGCTTCGGGCACAAGAAAGCCTGAAAGAGTAATTAGCAAATGATAAGTGGGGCTCGTAGGTGCATTTGTGGTATCTTTACTCTCATCATCTAAGATACCTACAAATTCATCAACTGCACCAACAACACACATGAAATCAGAGACCCAAAACTATCTTTTCAGGCATTACGAGGGTCTGTTCTTCCTCTGATACATTCAAGTTGCAAACGAGGAGACGAAAACAATTGTTCTAGTGATGGAAATGATTTTCTAGGAAACTCACACTTTTTATGAGAGCATATCAGTGCTTGCACAAACATTTTAAACACAAGATTGTTCCATAGGCAACCTTAATAGATTATTAACTACTAGATCTTTTGGTATAGGATGACGATTAATTAACTCCATTTTTCATAACGTTTTTTGTCATCAGATAACAATCTAATATATCGTCTCTTTTTACCAGATCCATAAATGATACATCGTCTCTTGGTATTAGATCCATCTAGGATATTTTGAGCAAAGAGTGGTCAAACTGATAATTTCTAATGGGCAAGTGATAATCATTTGTCCTAGTGATGATAAATTATATTGATAATGAGTACTAAAATAGTGCTATTTATTTAGCTCCTTCGTCGATATGTAGCTATTTTTATCCTTCGCTAGCAGTTTTGTAAAAGATAAATTCGATGTCGCGAACTCTTATTTTCTTTGAATGTTTTGTCTTTCTTCATAAACTTATTTTCCTTTACTTTTAGCATTATTAGTGTTCCTAGAACTAATAATTCTACTAAAAAAGAAAAAAAGGTTTATGAAGAGAGACAGAGCATGCATAGTACATCGGGTTCTGTAACATAAAATATAAAGCTAATTGAAAAACAGCTCGGTAGTACCATGATCAGTACAATTTATCATCTAAAGGAATAATGGTGCAGCAGTTGCCCATAATAAGTCATCAGTATAACAACTCTTTGCACGAAATATCCTTTGTGGATTTGATGTCAAGAGATAATAAATATAAAATGTAGATCTGATGGTAAGAGAAGATATATCAGATATTTGGCTGATGGAAAGAGACATTATGAGAAATGGAATTAAATGATCGTCGTTCTTTACCAGTTTAGTAGTTGATATTCTACTGAGGTTGCATATGGAAAAATTCTTGCATATCAAATGTGTGTGCAGGCACTGGTATGCTCTCATCAAAAGTAAAAATTTCATAGATAAGCATTTTCATCTCGAGAACAGTTGTGCTCGCCTCCTAGTTTGCAACTTGAAAGTAGAAGAGGAAAGGCACACCCTCGTAACTTAGTTGTATTCTCTTTGCTACCAGGAAAAATAGTTCCAAGTGTGACCTTGAACAAAAATACTGCTTCACCCTCCAAGGGTCTTTGAACAAAAATCCAACTATTTCTTACTCATATAATAATAGTTTAATTAGAACAAAATAAATTGTTTAATTCTTCAAGTACAAAAAGAAAGAGAATAGTTTTTTTAACCCTAACTCATCACATGATTTTACTTCTCAATTTAATTAGAACATGATTCATGTAAATGTTTTCCAACCCATATCACTTCTCTCTGTTACAATCATTTGAAGAAAATCTTAAACAAAACAGAACCTAAAAAAAGAGAAAAAAGTTTAGAAACTAAAAACTCAGATTACACAACATTAATCATGAATTAGCTGCAACCCATAGTTCAAGAGAAACCATCAACTAGTCATACTGGAGCAGTTACAAAGGTTTATTAGCAAGACTCTCAAATTCAGTATGTATCTTCTTCATCTCTTCTTGAACATCCTTAAGCTTCGACTTTAAATCATCAACTTCACGTTCCTTAGCTTCCTTCCTCGAATTAACAAGGGACAGTTTATCCTTTAATTCTACTATTCGTTTGCTGATCTCTTCTTTCCCTCCATTATTACCTTCTTTCTCCATATCTACAACCTTTGTTTCAAGCTTTTCGTGCTTCAATATGGAACAAAAGGAAGATAAACAAAAGTATGATACGGGCAAAACAATAAATATGAAAAAAAATAGGTATAAGAAAAATAATTTAAGGACTTGCTACAATAGAATTTGTTCAAGTAATATTAATCTATAATTTTTTACAAAATTGATATCAATAAATATTTTCATTTACAATCTAATTATTTTTTTTTGGACGAAACAAAATAAAGATAATAACCCTAATTTCTTTAGGTTATCATTAATAGGGATTAACTTTAAAGGGTTTTAACAACCAAAGTTTCAAACTTTATGATATCCCTAATTTTAATAGATCTATATCAAGCAAGGAATTTAGACTTATAAATCTATAAGATGTATGAAATTCAATGCTAATATTTTTCCCTTTTCAATACTTTATATGTTGCGATACTATATTTGAATTATATAATCTAGAAAATAACGAAAAAATAGACACGATTCCATAGACTCTTTAGGACTCGCAACAAAACTTGAAAAAAATATATCTAGAGATATAAACAAGAGAAGGAAAGTGATGTTCGAATCATAATTAGCTTTGAAAACTAATTAAAATGAAATAAAATTTCCTCTTCATCAAAAACTTAAAGAGTAATAACTTACATACAAATGTTAAGTCACGCGAGGTCAAACACTTCAGGAAATCACCTTTGAGTTTTGAGTTATAGTGAAAACCTGAGGAGCAAATATGTGTGTATTTATAGGACTATAAAATATTCAAATGAGAAAAATGGTCAACAATGTAGCACCCTTATTTAATTTCTTACTAATTATATTATGACAGTGGGGAAGTGGGAAAAGAATAACGACAAAAAATATCAATTTAAAAGATTGATGATTTTTATTTTAATTCCTCTTCTTAAATAGTCAGAACTATAATATGAATAAAACAATATTTTATCAATCAAGAAAAAAATTAGAAATACATTCAAGTCAAGTAAAGTATTTATAGAATATAACTCAATGTAATATTTCAAATTTAGTAGAATACACACCTTAGATTAAAATTAAATTTTGAATGCTATAAGATAGCACTCTTGTGGGTGATAGTTTACTAAAGAGGATTAGATCCTTAAACAATGTGAAATGAACAAAAGTGTCTTTTGTTTATACTTTAGTCCATAAAAGCCCTTGTTGTTAATAGTTTGGTCCAGAAATTCCCCTATCGTTCCTAAATGGATCAAAATACCCTTTTCCGAATAAATAAATTATCTCTTTTCTTTTTAAACATTTATTGTTCCTACTAAAATTATTGCTTTTAAAGAACACTATTCTTATTTTCTTTCTTTAAAAACCACTTTAACTAATAAAAATGTAGAAAATAATTTTTTCTTCCTAATATCATTTTATAAATTAAAATAGAATAACTTCTATCAATTAAAATATAATAACTTCATTAACCCTTTTAACGGACAATATATGTCATATATAAGATCATAGTAAATTTGTCATTAATTTTTATTTAGATTACGATAAAATATAATTATGATAAATATATTGTTTTAATCGAAGTTGGATAAACATTTGCTAATAAAAAATATTTATTAGGAAAAGAATGTATTCAAAGAATAAATAAATTATATATTTATTTGGAATACGGTATTTTTTACCCATTAAGTAATAATAAGGGCATTTTTTTTACCAAAGTATTGACGGTAAGATTATTTTAGACCGTAGTATAAATGGAGGGCATTTTTATTCATTTCACACATTTTAAGGGAATTTTGACCATTATACGTAGAATATATAATGTAGTTTTAATAGTTAATGGGAAAGGCAATGCAAACAACAGAGAGTACTCATGTAATCTCAAGTAAATGATAATCTCTAATTTTGTTTACTTATATAACTACTTTTTCACCAAAAAATAAGTCTTTTTGTGATAATTATTAATTAATCTAATTGGTGATTAACTAACCGTGAGTTGTTTTGTAATTAGCACTAACAACAATATCATTTAAGTAGGTATTCATTCTAGAACATTTGTCACGAACCAGATTTCGGGTAAGTGATGGCACCCCTACAAGAAATTCATTTAAAGTGAAAAATATAGAAAAATAATAATTTTAAAAATATGGATAGTTTCAAAGTTGTGTTCATTAGCTATTTACTCCAAGACTTATATAGATTGGGAGAATAAAACATTTTTGTGTTCACCTTTTTGCATTCTTCAATTTTTTTCATCAAGTTATATTTGTTCGTTTATTTTTTTCCACAATAAATCAAAATTATATTATATATGTAAACACCAGGCCATCGATAACCATATCACAATATAAATTATTTTGGTCAATTTCGAGTGAAGATTCAACCCTGGAAACCCAATAAAAACTAGAATTTTCTTTCAAAATTAACTTACCCATATGACAAAGAACTCAAATAAGAAATAGAGTATGACTGACCCTCAATTCATCAAATCGATTGAAAAATTCTTCAGTAAAAAAAATCCCAATTTCAAATCCACAAACAATGATTTAATCCTAAAATCCACAATAAAATAGGGAGGAAATATCTATTAAGTAATTAGGATATTTCTTTCTTTCAATAAAAAAGAACTACCACCAAGAATCGTCTCAACTAGAAGTCCAAAAATGGTGGAAATGGGTGAAAGACTGTAACGACCCGAACCATCGTTATTTAGGAAAAGCAAAACATCGAGAAAACACTGGGGCCATTGTCCCTCCAGGGCGGGCTGGACGCCGCTAGGGCGGCAGCGCCACAGTGGGATAAGTAGTTGCCAAAGCGGGATAGGCGAGGTAGAATGTAAATAACGCAAAATCTTATTTTCTCATTCTTACTAAAACACCTCTTTTAGACGTAAAACACCCCATAAACCCTCCAAAAGCTGCTCTAAGCTTGGGAAAGAAGGAGAGAGAGAATCCTAGCATAAGGAGATCGATGGAATTCATATTTCCGGTCAAGATCATCATCGCGAATTCTGGAAACAAGAATCGAAGTCAAAACTCCGTGTAGCTGCTTGGGGCCCAGGTAGATTAAGTTTTATTAATTGAGTAGTTATAAATTTGTGCCCACTATGTAGTATAATGAAAATCAATGGTAATATTTATGTGTAGGCCTTCGTGCACCGAAGGTAAGATGATTGACTCATAGGAAGAAACTTTATATGATGAACTAGGGCTAAGTATGGTCGAATTATGGTTAAGGGATATATGTCGATGAACACTTCATTGTGATGGTCGTGATTTCATGATCGTGAGATATATGATTGTACTTGTTTCCTTATAATGCGTGTATGTATGAGAATAATGCATGTTGAATCACACTAATCATATATGAGAATAATTGAACGAGGTATGCCATAAACTACGACTTGATTGTATGAAATTGAGAATGTACTTGTGATTGTAATTGTGGCTTGTTGAATGGATCGGGTGTTGCGTTCCGACACACTAACTTGGACCGGTTGCCACGTTCCGGCATAAAAATTGGATTGGGTACCACGTTCCGATATGCTAACTGTTTGGGTTTGGGTTCCATGAGAGAACCATTGACTTGACATAATTGCATATCTTGTAATGGTGAAGTTGCACGTTGTTCGTAAATGATATCTGATGTTCTTTTTGCGGAATTGTAAATGATATGATGACCTATTTATGTTTGTTCTACTATGTTGATTTAACCCGTTATGTATATCATTGTTGAATGAAACTGGAAGGGCCAAGGGTTCAATAGTGTTAGTGTTGAGAGACAAGGGTTGTCCGTATGTTGCAAGGATGAAAAAATAGAGGTAGGGTATGTGGTGTAATTACTTAGGTAGATGTTGTTCCCCAATATACACGCAGGTGTACGTGGTCGCGTAAATAATATAGATTCTTTAAGAAACGAGTTATCGTTCCCAAGGGACTTATCAATTAACTATTTTTACTAAATTATATTGGTCTAATTATTTATTTAAGAGTGTCAACACAAAAGAATGCAGGAATAATATAATATAATTACTTACAATAGTTGGAAAATCCCAGGGCTGCAGCATGTATTGAATCTCATGTATCATATTCTTGGCTTAGAACTAATTTTAGTTGTCAAGTTACTGGTTTATAGGGTTAATTGTATGAGTCACGCTACACACCTCTAGTTGCCTACTCCAGTTAGCTATCTAACTACATCATTGAGCGAGGATAAATAGACTAACTGGCGAGCATTTATATTTCATCCTATTTCGTAACCAAGCAAGTTGTTCGTCCGAGCGTCACTCCTGAACACAAATCACCTCAATTAAATGGATCGATCGAGCTCTCTATATTCTCTGGTCTATCTAATCTCTCCTCTCCCGATTTTAAGATTAGACAATAGATTTATCTCATGGTGATCAAGCATAAAATACTAAAACAAGAATATAGAAGTAACTTATAATGACAACCAAGAATTAATTCAATAACCTTAAATAATCAACATTCAATCCGTAGCTACAGCCCCAAAACAAGGGCTTTAGCTACTAATCTCTAAGAAAATAAGAAGAAGAAAAGAACCCTAAAAAGTATTGACGATTTTTTCTTCAAAAGTGCCTCCTCCTTACTCTATATTGGTTTTTCCAAATAATTATTTATATGAACTATTTATAGATATAGAAAACCCTAAATAAAATAATTGAGTGCAAAACAAATTAGGAATTCAAAACCATAAAGGAGTTGAATTCCTTTTTATTTTTGGCGTGAACCAGTGCTCCACCGCCTTCAACATGCTGTTGCGGCTCTTCAGTGACCGTCACGTGGAATTTTCCAATTCCAATTCCAATTCTACTTCAACCTAACATATATATTGTTTTATAAAGTTTAATTCATTAAGCTGCCTGCTTGATTTTCTTCTTCAATTTTCCATATTTAATTTGTTTTAGCTCCAAACTTCTTCAACTTTACATCAATTTACTCCTACAAATAAAATACACTATTTAGCACAATTCATAAAATCCATGCTCAAAATGGACAAATATAAATAATAAATGTGAGACAAATAATGATTAAAATATATATTTTTGGCCTCACATCAGTAGACTTCACCTTAGAGAAAGGGATTCAGGAGTGGTTAGGCTATGATCAAGAACCTAGTAGTAGGTCGACTGAGAAGGTGGTTAGTAGTAAGGGTACTAGTGTAACTCCAAGGTATTTGAGAGAGGATAAAGGTGGAGAATCGAGTGGTTTATTGCATATTCTTGCTAGTTGATTTCTTATGTTATGCGGTGGGCGTCGGGTTGACCGATGATGCCTGCCAATACGTGTGGTTGTACTGATACTACTCTTGCTATGCCTTTTTGGCATAGTCAGGATGCAAGTTGGTGATGTTTCATTAGATGAAGACAAAGAATTTTCCAGCAGCTTCTACTTTTCCTTCCGCATGGGGGGAGCTGTGTCTTTTCATTATTATGTCATGTTGTACTCTTAGTAGCTCTTGTACCTGTTTAGACTAGATCCTTGGGGATGTTAATTACTTGACAAGTCTTAACCCGAATTTGTTTAAGAAGATTTTCATTTATAAAAACACTATAATTTCATTATCTCTGTTTTTCGTTAATTTTCCGCATGTTTAACTATTGGGATAAGAGGATTCTCCTACTTAGGTGGTAGTATGTAGGTGCCCGCACGGCCCGGTTGGTTGGGTCGTGACAAAGACCAATGAAAATTATTGTTTAGTTGTTGAACCATGTTTGTCGGAATCATTCCCCTTTAGCACGATTGTGCAAGACAAAAACCTCAATAACTTCCCTCTTGTGAGATTGTGCACCCCCTCTCGGCACCAATAAAACTAACCATGAGGCTTCCCTTTTGTGCCAATGTGCTTGGACTTGCTTAAAAATGTCATAAATTTCAATTGTGCTCTAAATCAATAATGCAAATTGATAATAAAACATGTTCCGAACCTGTTGAAATAATCAAATCACCATTTAAAGATCGTCTCGATCAAATATTGATTGTGGTCAACTCCAAATTTAAGAAATCCAAGGTTCCCTTCCAAAAGTTTAAATCATTCTTGGGTGCTTTGGACCCTTGCAAATTATCCATCAAAGTAACAAATCACCCTTCCGACCTAGTGGAATTGTTAGAATCTGAAAATTACTTTGTTACCCTATATGTTGACTTAAGTCAAACATCCTTAGTTCCAAACTTTTAAAATTGAAAAAATTTCTCCAACGCACACATTCAATCACCCTGTGAATCGCGTTACCATGCCCACAAGTAAAAAACAACAAACTAGGGCTATGGAATGGGTCAAATTGGAGAAAATAAGCAAAACAAAATGTAAAATGACATTGCGGATCATTACAATTACCACATAATGAATGTGTCAATTACAATGACTATCAAAAGTTAACATGTATAATCTTTGTTTTTTAGAAAATTATGGTACCTAATCAAACTCAAAGTAGCTAAAAACATATATACTACTATAGTTTGCAATTTGTAAGGTAGAAAGAGAATCAGTTCTCTTTAACATCTTGTCTAAATAATGAGATTCAATTTAGCTACGAATCAAGCTTTTTATTTATCAATAGAGCCATTAGGATTCAGTTTTCTTTTAAAATTTCATTAACAACCAATAGATTTTGCACCAGGAGGTAAATTAGTCAAATTCCATGTTTTACTTTTCATGATATAATCAATTTCTATTTTTATTACCTCTTTCCAGTATTCAACATCATAAGAATATATAGCTTCAAAATAATTTGATTGTTCATTATCTATAATAAAAGTTTGAAAATCATTTCCATTAGAAGAATAATCTTTTCTAGGACTTTTGCTCCCTCGTAGTTCCTCCTTAGAGGTAATCTCATAATTTCATTCAACACATTCATGAAATTTTTTATTAGACAATGGAAAAACATGTTCAAAAAATTCAGTAATCTTTGTCTCAATAATAGTATTGCAATCAAGAAATCACTTTTCATAACAAGAAATTGATATGCAGCACTATGTTCTGAATATCCAATAAGCATCAATCAATAGTTTTAGAACCTAGTTTCTTCTATTTAGGTGTAGGTAAAAGATTTTTAGCAAGATACCCCAAGATTTTTAAATAATTCATGTTATCAAGGAGTTTTGCCGATTCTTTTATGAGGAATCCTATTTGTAAGTTACATGCAGATAATATGGCTTCACCCAACAAATTATCATGAACATTAAAACTAATTAACAAGGAGTTCATCATTTCCTTTAAAGTTCTATTTTTTCTTTTAGCTACACCATTACACTCAAGTGAATAAGGCGGGGTTAATTCACGAATGATTCCTTCTTTTTCAGAGAAAACATTCAAAGATACAAATTCTCCACCTCTATCGGATCTTATTCGCTTGATTATTCCGCTAAGTTTATTTCAACCTCAAACTTATAAGATATGAAAGCATCAAATGCATCATCTTTATTTTTAAGAAAATACAACTTAGTAAATCTGGAAAAAAAATCATCAATAAAGGTCACATATTATCTTTTACCACGTCCAGTCATAGTTTTTTTCTAAATCATATAAATCAGTGTGAGTTCAAGATTGTAATTCAGTTTTTTTATTTACTGAAAAGCATGAAATTTAGAAATTTTAGCTCTAGCACATATTTCACGCTTATCAAAATTATTTGATTCTAATCCAGATATCAAACTAAGAAATTTATAATGATCCTCAGAGTCATTTATGTGTTTATGCCCTTTGTTCAATGTTTAGAGAGTTTATATAGTGACTCTAAGTCATTTATGACTAGTTGGGACTGACAGTTTGGCTATCTGGCAGTTTATTTGATTTTCATGAGGATTTCTCTGTTTTAGAGCTTTTGAACCTTGAACGGTCATTTTCAATCAAAAGTTATGGAAGATTACCTAAAAATACAATTATGATGTTTTGATTAGCTTCCGAAGGGTCATATTTGGCTAGTAGAATGGTTAGCACGACTCTTTCGGTGTGGGTTGTTCAATGAGGCATTTTTACTTTCAAGTTAAGGCCTAAGTTTGACGTTGGTCAATATTCTTGGTAAACATTCCTAGACGAGAATTTCATCAATGTAGTTAGCTTTGAATTGTCAAGTTTTGTCTAGAACAATTGCTCGTGGAGATCCAGAGGCTCCCAAGCTAATTCTATGTAATGACCCTTCTGGTCCTTTATGTGTTTATGACTTCTGTTTGGCGTTTAGATCATTCCTATAGTGACCCAAGTCAGTTATAACTTGTAGGGAGTGATAGTTTCGTCACCCAGTCATTTTTTTGGGTTATATGCAATTTTCTGTGTTTTGGAGCTTTGGAACCTTAAACGGTAGTTTTTGATCAAATGTTTAGGAAGATAACCTTAGAAACATATTTCAGCAATTCCATCAACACTGCAAGGGTCATTTTAGGCTAGTAGAATGATCGGCATTACTCTTTAGGATTTCA
The DNA here is from genome assembly GCA_029582685.1 of Solanum piurae. Classification (NCBI taxonomy): domain Eukaryota; kingdom Viridiplantae; phylum Streptophyta; class Magnoliopsida; order Solanales; family Solanaceae; genus Solanum; species Solanum piurae. The sequence goes on along the minus strand of JAJOOO010005574.1, from coordinate 883 downwards.
GTGTGAATCTATACGTTTAGGCATTTTAACTTCCAAGTTAAGGCCTAGGTTTGACCTTAGTTAACATACTTAATAAACATGCTCGACTAAGAATTCCATCGGCACTATTAACTCTAGAATGTCGAGTTTGTCTAGAATAACCCTTTGTGCAGATCCGTAGGCCTTGGGCTAGTTGTGATCCCCTTGGGGATTTTGAATTAAAATAAAGTTTGGGGTGTGTAACACCCCGTATCCGAAATAAACCAGATTGCAGATTTTTGGTGTTGCAGGTGTCACCCATGGGCAACATCCATGGACCGTAGGAGGACCCACGGTCCTTCCTGCAGGTCTATGGTTCGTGTCAGCAACCGCCCCAAGAACTCAGCCTAAAAATTCGGCCAAGTGTTGACACACGACCGGACCTACGGTCCGTAGGTCAGGTCACGGACCGTGGTTCGTGTCCGTGGATCGATGGCCCAAAAGCCCAGCTTTAGTCTTGATTGACGGTTAACCAGCAAGGACTGTCAGTCGATTGATGGTCCGTAGGTCTGACCGTAGGTGAGGGTAGCAGCCAATTAGATGGAAATTTGTGATTAGGTCAACTTTAGATGGTCAAGAACCCTAGTTCAAGAACGCAGCAAGGTTCCATCAGTTTCAGCCCTGAAATCAAAGAATTTCTCCGTGAAATTAGTCACCAGGTATGTGGGATTTCACTAGTGGGTTCCTTTCACCCATTAGGTTCCTAGTTTTCAGCCAGTTTCTTGATTCCCTTATTATGACTAGACCTAGGGTTTCTTGAATGTTAGAATTATTGGGTTCTTAGCTGTTAGAATGATCCAAATCAGATTAGTATGTTAATATTCAGTTTATTGCATGAATTCTAGAACCCTAGCTATGTATTTCT